>WNWK01006890.1:0-47500 GCA_009830355.1 Cherax destructor | reverse complement strand
TGCTGCTGCTGCTGCTGCTGCTGCTGCTGCTGCTGCTGCTGCTGCTGCTGCTGCTGCTGCTGCTGCTGCTGCTGATTTGTTGTTATACTTGTCATTCCTTGTGCTCCTGACATTTGACCTGCTATTGTTGTTACTGGCTATTGTTGCTACTGTTACTGGCTCTGTTGTTACTGCTACTCATGCTGTTGCTACTGCTGAGGTTACTAGAGCTGCTGTTATTGTTTCTGTCTGGTTCTGCTAGTATTGTTGCTGCTATTGATGCTACTACTGTTTCTGGTACTGTTGCTATTCTTGCAGCTGATGCTATTACTGGTGGTGTTAACACCGCTGCTCTTACTAGTATTGCTCTTGTCATACTTCTGACAGAACTAAGTACACTCCACTTAGCAAATACCAATTAAAGACCACTTAATTTACCACTTTGGGTAGAACACTTCTTAGGCAATAATTAAAAAAAAAAAGATAAAAGGGAATTAATTTGGTTATTAATACTAGAATAAATAAGTGTTTATGAAATTACTTAATTATTTTACTACTCCCAGTCTCTCAAACTTCCTCACTGTTGTCTTTCATTACCGTACTTGCCTCGTCTCTCTTCCATCTCTCTCTTTTCCATAACCAGGAGACCTCCTGCCTGTCTCCTACTACGGCTCTTACTT
Organism: Cherax destructor; assembly: GCA_009830355.1. Lineage (NCBI taxonomy): Eukaryota > Metazoa > Arthropoda > Malacostraca > Decapoda > Parastacidae > Cherax > Cherax destructor. The sequence continues at coordinate 46,841 of WNWK01006890.1, read as the reverse complement.
ATCAGTCTCTCTCTCCTCATATGACGTCACCCAAGAGTCAGCGATTCCTCCCGAGGTCTAAAAGGGGTCATGACCTCAGATAGTAAGCCGGAACACATGCAGGGAATTTCTCCTTTCCTCACTCTGTTAATGATGCTGCTGTTGACAGTGGCCTCAAATTTCAGATACATATACAACAAATTTCCAAGAAAGTCTCAAAGACAGTGGGAATACTATCCAAGATACGGTACTATGTTCCACAACCAGCTCTCCTTACCCTATATCACTCACTCATTTACCCCTACCTCACCTATGGAATCTGCGCATGGGGCTCAACAACAATAGCTCATCTCAGACCATTAATAACACAACAAAAGGCAGCAGTTAGAATGATAACAAATTCACACTCCAGACAACATACTCCACCAATATTCAAAAATCTAAAATTACTCACCATACAAGACATCCATACTTTTTACTGTGCCTATTACATACATAGAACACTAAACACAAATATTAACCCACCACTCAAACTTCTCCTTACCAACCTTAACAGGGCACATGACCATAACACAAGACACAGATCACTCTTCGATGTTCCCCGTGTCCATCTAACACTATGCAAAAACTCAATGCACATTAAAGGCCCGAAAATTTGGAATTCATTACCTGTGATTGCCAAAGAAACCCTACCTGTACCCTGCCTGTACCTCAATTCAAAACGCTGCTAAAAAACCACCTTCTCACCCAAACCTAAGTGCACAATATTTAACATTACCAACAAAGTTGATTAATCACTTAAATGTAAAAACCTGTTATAAATAATGCATACTGAGCCAACTATGTTTCTATAACATTAACAAATAAAATAATCCACTCTCTTGTACTCTTTGTAACTCATCTAATGACCATATAAACTGTAATTGCAATACAACTAATTGTTTTAATTTGTATGATCTGATTTAATTAATTGCATTGCTGCAATTAATAAATTGCACAACTTAAATACACAATTATACTTATTTTGTAAATTATCAACCATATTTTTTTACTGTTAATTAATTTTAAGAATGTCCACAATGCTCAGCATGTTAGGGGCTTATGGCATGTACACCCCATATATACTAGAACTATGTAGTACACCTTTGTATCATGTCTAAATAAAATTATTATTATTATTATTATTATTATTATTATTATTATTATTATTATTATTATTATTATTATTATTACTACTACTACTACTACTACTACTACTTGCCCTAGTGAGTCTCACCCCCTTGTGATGATGTCTCCAGTTACTGCACCTCACCTCATGCATCTAATTTGGATTTATCAAGGCTAAGAGACTGAACACATGAAAAACTCTCTCTCCACTTCGTCCACTGTCTCCAGTGTTTATTCTCTGTACTGAATTGAAAAAGTTGCTTCTCTTTTCTTTAATACTTTTCTCCCACCCCTCCCCTTAACTCCCTCCCTCCCTCTCTCTTCTTTTTTTTCACACAGGGTTTGACAAGGTTGGGTTAAGGATCCCTAGCTTTATTGACAAGCTATTTACAGGTTAAGGGTTCCTAACTTTATTGACAAGCTAAGAGCTGTTACCTACATCAGCTCATCTCTCTCTCTCTCTCTCTCTAACCCCCTCCTCCAGTTTTCTTAGTCGTGTTGAACTGTGCGCCTTTAACCTGCTGTTTGCGCCACCGTTCACCTGTGAGGTGAACGGTGCTCCTTTAACCCTTGTTTACAAATTTACGCCAGCGCTGTATAATTGATGAGGCGGCGGCGATATTAACCTAACGGCATATGTGGCGTTTCCTCAGCTTCCCATCCGTCTCCGCCCGTCTCTCTCTCTCTCTCTCTCTCTCTCTCTCTTCTCTCTCTCTCTCTCTCTATCTCTCTCTCTCTCTCTCTCTCTCGCTCGTACACCCTCCACTTGTTGTGTTATATTCCATATAATGAAAATGTTTTACTAATGACAACATTCGTGAAGGTTTGAAAATTTGCCAGTTGCTTTCTGAGCGCCTGGAACTTTTGAAATATATTTGATATGCAGAACTACTCTTCTGTTCATTTATATTCCCAGCGTGAAAGTAGGAATGTGTACACCAGCATAGCATGTGTGCAGGTCTGCGTAAGTTTTCCAGAATGTACTGCATGTATGAATGTGCACATTCACAAAGCATGTGTGCGAATATCAGTGTACACCATCACATCATATAAGATGGTTAGTGTATACACAAAGAATGAGTGTACGTCGGTGTACAGGTTTCAAGGGTAAATTCAGATATGTGCTTTCCGATACGCATACAGTGTTTGCAAATGTCAGTGTACACCCACACAGGATGTGACTAGGCCTGTGAACAGCCTCACAGCTTCAATGCAGTAATGTGTACACCCACGATGTGATGTAAGGAGTCGGTCTCTTCTATACCGTTAAGTAATTTGTAAAGTTTACTTTATATTCTTAAAGATATGAAAATACTCTGATGTCTGGCACATAGAGTCCACTCCACCAAGAGCCTGACGCATGTTGTGTCTTAAGCATAACTCTTCTTGATCCCCTCTAAATGATTGAGGGAGGGATGTTTACCCATTTTTATGCCTCTTGCCTCAGCGTTCTGGCTCCAGTCTGGAGGCATTGGTGTGTGTGTGTGTGTGTGTGTGTGTGTGTGTGTGTGTGTGTGTGTGTGTAGAGAGAGAGAGAGAGATAGAGAGGAGGGAGGGGAAGCGAGCGAGCCGAGTTGAAGGTTACAGATCAAGTACGTAGTAAAATAGAGCAAAACAATACTGTTAATCATTCAGTATCAATCGGACTTTTTTCTACCACCAACCTTTCACAAAAAAATCTATTTGTGAAAAAACTAATGCTCGGTTACATCTACTTCAGAACACGCTGCTGTCACACTATGGATGGAGACAAGAATAAGCGGAGCAAGGATGGAAGGATACACAAAGATTTGGAAAAAAAAGAATAGAAAGAAACACAAAGATTTGGAAAAAAATAGAAGGAAACTACAGTATATTGATCATCAATACTACCATAACACCTCAATAAACTATCCTCCACAAATTTTAGCAAAGTGAATTTTGTCGTTGTTCCCGTCTCCAAATCAGATGGATGTGTAATCTGTGTCCTCCGTTCTCACTTTGGTTGGCCACTGAAACCTATATGACAGTTTGTAGCCTAGTAATCTAAGGCGTCAGAGCGTCACTCACTGCATTATTAGAGTTGAAGTGTCTTGGTTCGAATCCTGGCTGTCTGAGCTTTGCATCTCTTATAATATAGCTCCACTCACGGTCGTGGATAAAGGCATTCCTCTCTAGTTCGGTAACGCAGAGAGGTGGCCGAAATGAAGAAGAGTAAGGGGGTGAATTCGTCTCCTCGTTGTTCGATTTAGTAGATCCAGCTTTCCAGGACTGTTGTTCCGGGTCTGCAGGTTCGTTAATCACTCCGGATGCAGATGACAATGACAACGAGAAACTATTTCCATAACGTACAATATACAACTGACATAGAAATTAACTTGTATAAAACTATTTTACAGAAAGTCCCCTGTTATATCGAGCTTTTCCAGTAGTCTAAAATAAACGTATAATTACTGAACAATTATTTTGTTTAGTTTACAATCTAGGACATTTTATTTAACAATCTGGTTTGAGAAACATATTTTTGGTTATTGTTTACGTTGAAACATATCAGTGATTGTGAGAACAACAGTATATATGATTTTTTTTTCCATCTAGAGGGTTGCTTTTGATTAGGAAGATGCTTATTAACTATATTTTTGAAGCGGGTGGCAGATGGGAAACGTTTTGCATCTTTTGGAAGGGAATTCCAAATTTTAGGGCCTAGATAGGCTGAGTCGAATAAGTGATATATCAAAGAGGTACTATTTCTTGTTTTGTGTCCATGTTTTTTGTTGCACCTTTCCAGGAAGAGTCGGAGCGTTGGATTATGGCTCCTCCGTAAAACTAATATATATAACACACTGTACTAGGTATGAATGTGTTGTATAATGCTATAGGTTTGAACCTATGAACTCTGAGTGATTATTCTAACAGCTGATTTCTGCTAGGTAACAATGGGATGTAGTTGGTTTGCTGCAGTAGTTTCCCAAGCACAGATGCTCTAAGTGAGGTAGGGATAGATCAGAGAGTAATACAGAGTAATATTTTAAGAGGTACAAAGTACATTATTTTTGATAGAACGCCCACAGTTTTGGAAAATTTCTTAGATGTAAGAGGGATGCGAATGTTGAATTTCTTATTTCACTTAAGGTGTAACTTCAGGAATTTTCCCTTTGTGTGTGAATGATTTATTTTAGTGTTACTGAGTCTATAGGTTTATTCTCGAACATACAGAAGGTGTGTCAGTATTTAGATTAAGTTTTTGTTGATTACCCTCAGGGTAGAAATTTTTAGGAGTCCTCGATTATTGTATTGTTGAAGACAATAGGATCTTATTAGATATGACTATTGTTGTGTCATCTGCAAAAAGGACTGGTTTAAGTTCTTGGGAGGCATGTGGTAGGTCATTTATATAGATGAGGAATTATGTTTGGCCAAGGATGCTGCTATGTGGAACCCCCTATGTTGATAGTTTGGACTGATGAGGTAGACTCATTGATTATAACTATCGCGTGCTGACCTCTGTCGGTAAGGTAGGACTTTATGTAAGTGAGAGCATACCTTCTGATTCCTTAATACTCTAGTTTCCGTAGCAAAATGTTGTGATCTACAGTATGAAAAGCTTTCCTTAAATCAACAAGACGGCACACTGGGTATTATTTTCTAGAGGTGAATATAATATACGATAGCATCATTAGTTCTTTTCCCTGAACTGAACCGAAACTGGCAATAGTTAAAGAATATTCTGTTTAAATAATAAATGCAAATAATCGTTTTTATATTATTTTTTCAAAGATTTTACAGAACAATGGCAAGTTAGCGTTTGGTCTATAGTTGTTAATTTCAGCTGATTCTCCACCTTTGTGGACCAGCGTGACACGTGCAAGCTTAAGTATATATTACGGAAGGGTATATATATATATATATATATATATATATATATATATATATATATATATATATATATATATAATATGGATGGGGTCCACCTCTGGTGCAAATTGTGGGACCCATAGCCTCGGAGAGTGGATAAAAAGGCATCAAGGAAGAATATTTGGATTTCTTCCTGAAGCCGTTTGAATATTCCACTTCTCCTACCACCCCATCCTATATACACACATACATACATATAAATGCTTTATTAATAGACAGAATACATTTATAAAACACACAAACATGAACATGAATACAATGGTACAATATGTCAAAGATTATGAATCTCCTCCAGCTCCTCGAAGCCGGGCGCGAGCCGAGTATGCAGCATGCGTTTCCCTCTGGATGGCCACCTGAGACGCTGGAACATGAACGTGGCTGCCCTTGGGTCCCTGGTGGTGTCGATATCTGAACCCAGCTCTTTAAGAAACGTGTTGCATTTTTTTCCCACGCTCCCAAGGTCCTCGATCCCATTGGGACAAATTTATACTGTTGGCTTATGTCCCTGTACTTGCCGATCTTGTACTCCTCTCATTGGTCAGCAGCTCCTCCCTGTCGCCCAACACTGTGATGGATGTAGGTGTCAGCCAGTGTCGACACGCAGGTATAATCCCATGCTAAGAGCTTGCCATTCTTCAAGGATAGATGGTGATCCCGTGGTATACGCGCTTTAAACCTGTTTTGTTTTTTAGTGCATTTAATATTGAAGTTACTTTTGAAGAATTTGTTGAAGACAGGTAACTATTTTTGAGGTAATCGCTAACCTGAGCAATGAAGTTTGAGATTTTGTTGTCATGGTTATTTCACATAGTATCAGCAATTTTTATGGGAGGTTCTTTAGTCTCTGCAATTTTGAGTGAGCTAGTGTTTCAGAGTGCCTGCCCGGCCTTGTTTTGATATCGCCCTTTATTTCTGTATTACTTTAGTTCTTTGTACGTGTTGATGCACATCTTTTATCTAGTTCTTGGGAATTAATCCCATTCTTTATCTTTTTATAGTTATGCTGCTTATTAGTGGATCTGAGGATGTTGTTGGTTGGCCAAGGGTTATTTAGTCTTTTGTTGTGACCTGTTTGGTTTTAATGACAATGTTCATTTTAGAGGCATTTAATTTTTTGAAGAAAAATTTGGACACATGAGAGAATATTTTGATTAGTGAATTCTCTCTACCAGTCAGATGTATATATTTACACGATAAACATATTTACTGAAACCTCGTCGATGATCATAAATGAAATATTATAGGTGTCAATTTGTGCTTTGGTTATGTTAGTAACAAGAACAGTTGGGTACTGATCAGTCGTGTTGTCAGTGATTATGACAGCTGTTAGATTAGCTGCTGTTTGTCCATATTTGGTCAAGTGAAGATGCGGATGTTTCAGTACTTAGCGTGGGTATGGTAGAGGGCAGTAGTGGGCAGAAGTGGGCAGTAGTGGGCAGCTATTCATGTTGTTTAGGAAAAGAGTTATTTGCGAGTCTTCTTCTTGGATGAGACTGATGTTGAAATCACCGGCAGTTATCAAGTGATGTTTATTTAGTTTATTGTTTATGATTTCATCTTCAAGATTATCCCCAACTGTACCTATGATGACATGCGGACATCTTTAAACAGCTCCTGTTGCTATTGGGGTATTTATGATTTTAGCTGTAAATTGAGCAAATGTGTATACCTCATGTTCATCTCTGGTACATGTTGAGTGTATGTATTGCATCTTATTGGTATAGTATGCTGCGGTGCCGCCTCCCATTGATCAAATCTGAGTACCTGGGTTTGTACCCAGGAACTCAGTACATATCTAGTGTGCAATGTTTTATTCAAGCTCCTGTTAGAATAATATAAGTTAGTTAACATGTAGTGACTCAAGGAGTGCCATGATGTCATTATAATGTTTAACTAGGTATCTGGCACTCTAGTGCTTGTGTTTATTAGCAGTCATATTTATTAGCAGTCACTGCAAGTAATTATAAAAACACTGAAAAATATAAAATAAAAGAAAAGGAAATGTAATATTTTGACGAGCAGTTCGAAATATATACTAAAACAATAAGGAAAATTACAATTAAAAGTATGTTTAAAAGAATAGCAGAATATAGTAATATGAAAATGTTGGGTAAAAATGTAGTGTTATACAAACAAAAGATGTGAATAACTATGTAAAATATGAAGGAACAGTACATACACTAATAACAATGAATAGTGTTTTACAAAGAATATATATGAATAACTGGGTAAAATATACAAGGAACAGTCAGTAATCTAGATGAAAATAAAGGTAGTGTAATATAAACAAAAGATGGGGATAACTAAATATAATATGTAAGTAATAATATTAAGTCAATAAAAAAAATAAAAGTATATGTAATTAATAGGTATATCCGGATATGTGCATTTTTGTTTGCAGGTGACCTATTCTTTTTTGCATTCTCTCCAGCATCTCTACAAGCAACAGACCAGTCCGTGTTATTCCCTTTACGACACACTCAAACACCACCTACATAAATCTCAAGTGTGTGACGAGAACAATAACAGCAGCAGTGCACGAGAGGGATGTGCTAAACCACGGGGACTGAAGTGGAGTCCAAAAGTGGGACTGAAGATTTCCACAACCAATTACAGGTAAACTACAAGTAATAACACCAGTAGAGTCATATGCAGACAGCAGAGTAGACAGCCATTAAACCTTTACACTCAGACAGGCCCCGAGGAAGGAGTGTTCAACAGCATCCCTCAAAATGATCCACAAATTAGAAATGAAAAGTAGACGATGTTTCGGCCCATCTTTGCACCATTATAAAGTCGCTAACTATGATAAAATTTCCAATTTACAAGCTGAGAATTCTTCTATCTACGATATAGCGACTTAATCCCTAGGAAGACCTTGGAAGACTCGATTGCTAACGCACTCAGCTTACACACTGAGGTCCGGGGTTCGAATCTCATCCGATACAGCTGGAAAACATTAATGACGTGTTTCTATAAGACAACTGCTGTCCCTGTCCCTGTTCACTCATCAGTTAAAAATGGGTTTCTGAGTGTCAGTCGACTGGTGTGGGTCGCATCCTGGGACAAAACTGACCTAATTTGCCCAAAATGCTCATCATAACAAGCGGCTTTCTATATAGTAGTATGTAATTGATGTCAGCTAGGCCTGTATACCCTGTACATGTACTTGCAGTAAATAAAGATATTATTATTATTATTATTATTATTATTATTATTATTATTATTATTATTATTATTATTATTATTATTAATAATATAACCAACACCAAATGCCAGCGGTAAAGACCTTATGCTTCACCCTGATCCCCTGGAACAAGTTAACCCCACGAGGACTCAAGACCACGAATATTAAGGTGGATCTGATCAGATGTGAGGCCCACATTTTGTTCGGGAGTGGGTCTGCCTGATCCCATGTACATACACACACACACACACACACACACACACACACACACACACACACACACACACACACACACACAACAATATGCAGGGAAGCTGAGGAGAGGTTTGTACCCAAGGGAAACAGAAACAACGAAAAAGCTAGGAAGAGCCCATGGTTCACCCAAAGGTGCAGGGAGGCCAAAACCAAGTGTGCTAGGGAATGGAAGAAGTATAGAAGGCAAAGAACCCGGGAAAATAAAGAGAGCAGTCGTAGAGCCAGAAACGAATATGCACAGGTAAGAAGGGAGGCCCAACGACAGTATGAGAATGACATAGCAGCGAAAGCCAAATCTGACCCGAAGCTGTTGTACAGTCACATCAGGAGGAGAACAACAGTCAAGGACCAGGTGATCAGGCTGAGGAAGGAGGAGGGGAGGTCACAAGAAATGACCTCGAAGTGTGTGAGGAGTTCAACATGAGATTCAAAGAGGTGTTCACAGAGGAGATAGAAGGGCCTCCAGAAAGGAGGAGAAGTAGGGTACACAATCAGGTGCTGGACACAATACACACAACTGAGGAGGAAGTGAAGAGGCTACTAAGCGAGCTGGATACCTCAAAGGCGATGGGGCAGAGGAGCTATGTGTACCCCTAACAACAATCTTCAACACGTCTATCGAAACAGGGCAACTACCTGAGGTATGGAAGACAGGAAATGTAGTTCCAATTTTTAAAAAAAGGAGACAGGAATGTAGCACTAAACTACAGACCAGTGTCACTGACATGTATAGTATGCCAGGTCATGGAGAAGATTATCAGGAGAAGAGTGGTGGAGCACCTAGAAAGGAATGAGCTTATCAACGACGGCCAACACGGTTTCAGGGACGGGAAATCCTGTGTCAGAAACCTACTGGAGTTCTACGACAGGGTGACAGCAGTAAGACAAGAGAGAGAGGGGTGGGTAGATTGCATATTCCTGGACTCTAAGAAGGCATTAGACACAGTTCCACACAAGAGATTAGTGCAGAAGCTGGAGGACTAGGCATGGATAGCAGGGAAGGCACTACAATGGATCAGGAAATACCTGTCAGGAAGACAGCAGCGAGTCATGGTACTTTGCGAGGTGTCAGAGTGGGCGCCGGTGACGAGTGGGGTTCCAAGGGGTCAGTCCTGGGACCGGTGCTGTTTCTGGTATTTGTGAACATGACGGAAGGAATAGGCTCCGAAGTGTCCCTGTTTGCAGATGATGTGAAGTTGATGAGAAGAATTCAATCGGACGAGGACCAGGCAGAACTACAAAGGGATCTGGACAGGCTGCAAGCCTGGTCCAGCAATTGGCTCCTGGAGTTCAACCCCACCAAGTGCAAAGTCATGAAGATTGGGGAAGGACAAAGTAGACCGCAGACGGAGTACAGTCTAGGGGGCCAGAGACTACAAACCTCAATCAAGGAAAAAGATCTTGGGGTGAGTATAACACCAGGACATCTCCTGAGGCTCATATCAACCAAATAACTGCTGCAGCATATGGGCGCCTAGCTAACCTAAGAACAGCATTCAAACATCTTAATAAAGAATCGTTCAGGACCCTGTACACTGTGTACGTTAGGCCCATACTGGAGTATGCAGCACCAGTTTGGAACCCACATGTAGCCAAGCACATAAAGAAGCTAGAGAAAGTGCAAAGGTTTGCAACAAGACTAGTCCCGGAGCTAAGGGGTATGTCCTACGAGGAGAGGTTAAGGGAAATCGACCTAACAAAACTGGAGGAGATAGGGGGGACATGATAGCGACATATAAGATACTGAGAGGAATTTACAAGGTGGACAGAGACAGAATGTTCCAGAGATGGGACACAGCAACAAGGGGACACAGTTGGAAGTTGAAGACTCAGCTGAATCAAAGGGATGTTAGGAAGTATTTCTTCAGTCATAGAGTGGTCGGAAAGTGGAATAGCTTGGGAAGCGATGTAGTGGAGGCAGGTTCCATACATAGCTTTAATGAGAGGTATGATAAAGCTCATGGAGCAGGGAGCGTGACCCAGTAGCGGCCAGTGAAGAGGCGGGGCCAGGAGCTATGACTCGGCCCCTGCAACCACAACTGGGTGAGTACACACAAGGTATTTGCATAGATGTGAGTTTTGAACAGAACTCCCTCTTACACCTCAAGAAAGTATTCACACGTTCCTTAAGGACAAAGTGTTGCTACTTTGCGACGAATAAGGTGTTCGAGGTATTATTATTATTATTATTTTATAATAATAATATAAGAATAATAATAATAATAATAATAATATTCTTCTTATTATTATTATTATTACTATTATTATTATTATTATTATTATTATTATTATTATTATTATAATATAATAATAATAATTTAATAATATTATAATTATCGGTAATTTTATTTTAATCGAACTCACAATCATGAAATAAACTTCTTAGTTGTAGAAATGTTGAGGTGTAGACCTCAGGAGGTCCCCGTCACGTTATACTTCAACAGATGTGTCGGGGATGGAGTATCCTGAGAGGGTACGTCTGTAGCATTTATGTGAGATGTTGATGTTTCTTATTTTGCTTTGTTTTTCTTCTTCGTCTGTAATTCATTTAGAAAAGCCTCGACGAATAGACTTCATATTTCAAAGGTTTGTTACTTTACATTACACACATTGTGTTCCTGTGCAGAAAACATGAAAGGGTTAAACCAAATCATTCCCTCAGCAAAACCAATATATAAATTCCCTTTACACTCATCAAGTAAACGATATATAAACCATAATATTAGAAATTCCTATTAGTTTTATCAACTATCATATCACAAATATCTGAATTAATATTCATCGTGATAGTGGTACAGTAATGATATGCACAATTAAAAATATTAAGTTTTATAAAAAATCCTATTTTTAACATGCAAATGTGCTTTTGTTACACTAATTTTTAAATCTAAAATTCATATGCTTAAAAAAATTCCGAAAAAATCATAATACAAAAGTTCGTTCCCTCATAAAAGGAAACCTTGGGAACTCTTTCTTCTTTATGTGTGCCGCTTTATAACACAAGTTTCCCAGATTTCTTCATTTTATTGCACACAAGAATTTCACATAACTTTCTAAGTTAATGCAATTTGTCTGTGTAGGCCAGAGAACACTTTCCTAGAGGGTGTTTAGGTCTGTTTACACTGACCTGTTTACACTGATCTTCACTTACAGCATATGTGTGAAAGTCAGTGTACATCATTACATCATGTTTGTAGGTAAGTGTACATATGACAGCATGAATCTAGCACTGTGTACATCCTAACAAGCTAGTATAGTAAACGACATGTGTGTGCCGGGGTCTGTGTACACTCTCATAACTTGTGAATAAATCTATATTAAGGAGAAGGACACAAAACTAGAATAAATGTATGGAAAATCTTTCGATCCTTGGACCAAGATCACTCCAAATAGAGTCTGCAGGTCTGTGTATACCATGGAAAAAAAGACAGAAGTAGTATAATGTGATCCATTATTGATCAAAAAAAGGATCGCATTATAGGGCATCTGTGTCTATTATCAACGTGTCGGAATTTTATACAATTTATCGCCAATATCTATACCTTCATAGAGTATATGTATTTCTGTGTATACTTCCACAGCCTCTGTGTAGGTTTTCATATATTTTCACAGTGTGTGTGTGTGTGTGTGTGCAGGTCTGTGTATACCTTCAGAGCACGTGTGTAGTTCTGTGTATACTTTAGGAGCATTTGTGTAGGGCTGTGCATACCTTCAGAGCGTTCGAACGTATGTGTATACCTTTACAACGTGTGCGAAGGTGTATACATTGCCATTATTTTGAGCAACTATTGTATTTATAATATTTATGAGAGACGGCATGAATGAATGTTTTTGTAAGCAAATGTTAGGGAAGGGAAGTCGGATAGTTAGAGGGGATGGAAGACAGAGGGTTGAGAAGGTACGAGAGCTTGTCAGAGATTATTATTTCTCAGTTATAGTCTCATCAAAATTCTCTACAGTCCTAAAAGAAATTGGCATTTAAACTATCCAAAAACAATACAATCAGTGCTGAAGGTCTGAAGTTTATAGCAAGAGGCGTTCACAAACAATCGCATGAAAACTAGTGTTTCAGTTTTTACAATATCTTTAGTAAAACTGGTAAATTGCCACCTACGCAGCCAGAAATTAATCCATTTGTTTTCTAATTAAGACACACACGGGTTTACGATTTAAAGCCAGCTTTATGTACCAGCACCACTTGCCTGGTACCATAAAGACTGGCGTGTATACTTTCCGTAATAAAATGGAAAAAACAAAAAACAAATTGAATTAGCACTAAGATAATATTTCAAGGACTTCGTCAGTTCATTTGATCCAGAAGATATAATTAAAAAAAATAATATCCTAAAAATATATTTATCTGAAGTTTAAGTAAAGCACGTTAAATACAGTTGAAGGATAAGTTGTCAGGAATATTGAACAAAACAGTCAGACTTTATATATATATATATATATATATATATATAATATATATATATATATATATATATATTTTTTATTAACACATCGGCCAATTCCCACCAAGGCAGGGTGGCCCGAAAAAGAAAAACTTTCATCATCATTCACTCCATCACTGTCTTGCCAGAGGGGTGCTTTACACTACAGTTATAAAACTGCAACATTAACACTCCTCCTTCAGAGTGCCGGCACTGTACTTCCCATCTCCAGAACTCAAGTCCGGCCTGCCGGTTTCCCTGAATCCCTTCATAAATGTTACTTTGCTCACACTCCAACAGCACGTCAAGTATTAAAAACCATATGCCTCCATTCACTCCTATCAAATACGCTCACACATGCTTGCTGGAAGTCCAAGCCCTCGCACACAAAACTTCCTTTACCCCCTCCCTCCAACCTTTCCTAGGCCGACCCCTACCCCGCCTTCCCTCCACTACAGATTTATACACTCTCGAAGTCACTCTGTCTCGTTCCATTCTCTCTACATGTCCAAACCACCTCAACAACCCCTCCTCAGCTCTCTGGACAATCGTTTTGGTAATCCCGCACCTTCTCCTAATTTCCAAACTCCGAATTCTCTGCATTATATTCACACCACACATTGACCTCAGACATGACATTTCCACTGCCTCCAGCCTTCTCCTCGTTGCAACATTCATCACCCATGCTTCACACCCATATAAGAGCGTTGGTATAACTATACTGTCATACATTCCCTCTTTACTTCCATGGACAAGGTTCTTTGTCTCCACAGACTCCGAAGTGCTCCACTCACCCTTTTCCCCTCATCAATTCTATGATTCACCTCATCCTTCATAGACCCATCCGCCGACATGTCCACTCCCAAATATCTGAATACATTCACCTCCTCCATACTCTCTCCCTCCAATCTGATATCAATCTTTCGTCACCTATTCTTTTTGTTATCCTCATCACCTTACTCTTTCCTATATTCACTTTCAATTTTCTTCTTTTACACACCCTACCAAATTCATCCACCAACCTCTGCAACTTCTCTTCAGAATCTCCCAAAAGCACAGTGTCATCAGCAAAAAGCAACTGTGACAACTCCCACTTTGTATTTGCTTCTTTATCTTTTAGCCCAACACCTCTTGCCAAGACCCTCGCATTCACTTCTCTTACAACCCCATCTATAAATATATTGAACAACCACGGTGACATCACACATCCTTGTCTAAGGCCCACTTTTACTGGGAAATAGTCCCCTTCCCTCCTACACACTCTAACCTGAGCCTCACTATCCTCATAAAACTCTTTACTGCTTTCAGTAACCTTCCTCCTATTCCATACACCTGCAACATCTGCCACATTGCCCCCTATCTACCCTATCATACCCCTTTTTCCAAATCCATAAATGCCACAAAAACATCTTTACCCTTATCCAAATACTGTTCACCTATATGTTTCACTGTAAACACTTGGTCTACACACCCCTACCTTTCCTAAAGCCCCCTTGTTCATCTGCTATCCTACTTTCTGTCTTACTCTAAATTCTTTCAATAATAACTCTACCATACACTTTACCAGGTACACTCAACAGACTTATTCCCTATAATTTTTGCACTCTCTTTTGTCCCCTTTGCCTTTATACAAAGGAACAATACACGCTCTCTGCCAATCCCTAGGTACCTTACCCTCTTCCATACATTTATTAAATAATAGCACCAACCACTCCAAAACTATATCCCCACCTGCTTTTAACATTTCTATCTTTATCCCATCAATCCCAGCTGCCTTACCCCTTTCATTCTACCCACTGCCTCACGAACTTCCCCTACACTCACAACTGGCTCTTCCACACTCCTACAAGATGTTATTCCTCCTTGCCCTACACACGAAATCACAGCTTCCCTGTCTTCATCAACATTTAACAACTCCTCAAAATATTCTCTCCATCTTCCCGATACCTCTAACTCTCCATTTAATAACTCTCCTCTCTATTTTTAACTGTCAAATCCATTTGTTCTCTAGGCTTCCTCAACTTATTAATCTCATTCCAAAACTTTTCTTATTTTCAACAAAATTTGCTGATAACATCTCACCCACTCTCTCATCTGCTCTCTTTTTACATTGCTTCACCACTCTTTTAACCTCTCTTTTTCTCTCCATATACTCTTCCCTCCTTGCATCACTTCTACTTTGTAAAAACCTCTCATATGCTAACTTTTCTCCCTTACTACTCTCTTTACATCATCATTCCACCAATCGCTCCTCTTCCCTCCCGCACCCACTCGCCTGTAACCACAAACTTCTGCTGAACACTCTAACACTACATTTTTAAATCTACCCCATACATTTTCAACCCCATTGCCTACACTCTCACTAGCCCATCTATCCTCCAATAGTTGTTTATATCTTACCCTAACTGCCTCCTCTTTTAGTTTATAAACCTTCACCTCTCTCTTACTTACTGATTCTATTTTCCTTGTATCCCATCTACCTTTTACTCCCACTGTAGCTATAACTAAAAAGTGATCTGATATATCTGTGGCCCCTCTATAAACATGTACATCCTGAAGTCTACTCAACAGTCTTTTATCTGTAGATGAATGGTTCAGAGAACCGACAAGTTATAAATTAGACACATATGCAACACTTGGGTATCTTTATTGAGGAAACGTTTCGCCACACAGTGGCGCCACTGTGTGGCGAAACGTTTCCTCAATAAAACTAAGTGTTCATATGTCTAATTATAGTCTTTATCTACCAATACATAGTCCAACAAACTACTATCATTACGCCCTACATCATATCTTGTATACTTATTTATCCTCTTTTTCTTAAAATATGTATTACCTATAACTAAACCCCTTTCTATACAAAGTTCAATCAAAGGGCTCCCATTATCATTTACACCTGGCACCCCAAACTTACCTACTACACCCTCTCTGCATGTTTCTCCCACTTTAGCATTTAGGTCCCCTACCACAATTACTCTCTCACTTGGTTCAAAAGTTCCTATACATTCGCTTAACATCTCCCAAAATCTCTCTCTCTCCTCTACACTCCTCTCTTCTCCAGGTGCATACACGCTTATTATGACCCACTTTTCGCATCCGACCCTTATTTTAATCCACATAATCCTTGAATTTACACATTCATATTCCTCTTTTCCTTCCATAACTGATCCTTCAACATTATTGCTACCCCTTCCTTAGCTCTAACTCTCTCAGATACTCCTGACTTAATCCATTTATTTCTCCCCACTGAAACTCGCCTACCCCCTTCAGCTTTGTTTCGCTTAGGGCCAGGACATCCAACTTCTTCATTCATAACATTGGCAATCATCTCTTTCTTATCATCCACTACATCCACGCACATTCAGACAACCCAGTTTTATAAAAGTTTTTCTTCTTCTCGTTTTTAGTAGATTTGTACAGGAGAAGGGGTTACTAGCCCATTGCTCCCGGCATCTTAGTCGCCTCATACGACACGCATGGCTTACGGAGGAAAGATTCTTTTCCACTTCCCCATGGACAATAGAGAAAATAATAAGAACAAGAGCTATTAAGAAAAGAAGAAAAACCTGATGTGTGTATGTATATATATGCATGTGTATGCCAGTGTAGTGTGACCTAAAGTGTAAGTAGAAGTAGCTAGATATACCTGTTATCCAGCGTGTTTATGAGACAGAAAAAGACACCAGCAATCCTACCATCATGTAAAACAGTTTCAGGTTTCTGTTTCACAGTCACCTGGCCGGACGGTAGTACCTCCCTGGGTGGTTGCTGTCTACCAACCTACTACCTACAACTGGCAATTTACCAGTTTTACTAAATATATTGTAAAAACTGAAACACTAGTTTTCATGCGATTGTTTGTGAATATATATATATATATATATATATATATATATATATATATATATATATATATATATATATATATATATTTTTATTTTTATTAACACATCGCGATTCCCACCAAGGCAGGGTGGCCCGAAAAGAAAAACTTTCATCATCATTCACTCCATCACTGTCTTGCCAGAAGGGTGCTTTACACTACAGTTATAAAACTGCAACATTAACACCCTCCTTTAGAGTGCCGGCACTGTACTTCCCATCTCCAGAACTCAAGTCCGGCCTGCCGGTTTCCTGAATCCCTTCATTAATGTTACTTTGCTCTCACTCCAACAGCACGTCAAGTATTAAAAACCATATGCCTCCATTCACTCCTATCAAATACGTTCACACATGCTTGCTGGAAGTCCAAGCCCCTCGCACACAAAAACTTCCTTTACCCCCTCCCTCCAACCTTTCCTAGGCCGACCCCTACCCCGCCTTCCTCCACTACAGATTTATACACTCTCGAAGTCACTCTGTCTCGTTCCATTCTTCTACATGTCCAAACCACCTCAACAACCCCTCCTCAGCTCTCTGGACAATCGTTTTGGTAATCCGCACCTCCTCCTAATTTCCAAACTCCGAATTCTCTGCATTATATTCACACCACACATTGACCTCAGACATGACATCTCCACTGCCTCCAGCCTTCTCCTCGTTGCAACATTCATCACCCATGCTTCACACCCATATAAGAGCGTTGGTATAACTATACTCTCATACATTCCCTCTTTACTTCCATGGACAAGGTTCTTTGTCTCCACAGACTCCGAAGTGCTCCACTCACCCTTTTCCCCTCATCAATTCTATGATTCACCTCATCCTTCATAGACCCATCCGCCGACATGTCCACTCCCAAATATCTGAATACATTCACCTCCTCCATACTCTCTCCCTCCAATCTGATATCAATCTTTCGTCACCTATTCTTTTGTTATCCTCATCACCTTACTCTTTCCTATATTCACTTTCAATTTTCTTCTTTTACACACCCTACCAAATTCATCCACCAACCTCTGCAGCTTCTCTTCAGAATCTCCCAAAAGCACAGTGTCATCAGCAAAGCAACTGTGACAACTCCCACTTTGTATTTGCTTCTTTATCTTTTAGCCCAACACCTCTTGCCAAGACCCTCGCATTCACTTCTCTTACAACCCCATCTATAAATATATTGAACAACCACGGTGACATCCACATCCTTGTCTAAGGCCCACTTTTACTGGGAAATAGTCCCCTTCCCTCCTACACACTCTAACCTGAGCCTCACTATCCTCATAAAAACTCTTCACTGCTTTCAGTAACCTTCCTCCTATTCCATACACCTGCAACATCTGCCACATTGCCCCCTATCTACCCTATCATACGCCTTTTCCAAATCCATAAATGCCACAAAAACATCTTTACCCTTATCCAAATGCTGTTCACCTATATGTTTCACTGTAAACACTTGGTCTACACCCCTACCTTTCCTAAAGCCCCCTTGTTCATCTGCTATCCTTCTTTCTGTTTTACTCTTAATTCTTTCAATAATAACTCTACCATACACTTTACCAGGTACACTCAACAGACTTATTCCCTATAATTTTGCACTCTCTTTTGTCCCCTTTGCCTTTATACAAAGGAACAATACACGCTCTCTGCCAATCCCTAGGTACCTTACCCTCTTCCATACATTTATTAAATAATGCACCAACCACTCCAAATTATATCCCCACCTGCTTTTAACATTTCTATCTTTATCCCATCAATCCCAGCTGCCTTACCCCCTTTCATTCTACCCACTGCCTCACGAACTTCCCCTACACCCACAACTGGCTCTTCCCACTCCTACAAGATGTTATTCCTCCTTTCCCTACACACGAAATCACAGCTTCCCTGTCTTCATCAACATTTAACAAATCCTCAAAATATTCTCTCCATCTTCCCGATCCTCTAATCTCCATTTAATAACTCTCCTCTCCTATTTTTAACTGTCAAATCCATTTGTTCTCTAGGCTTCCTCAACTTATTAATCTCATTCCAAAACTTTTCTTATTTTCAACAAAATTTGCTGATAACATCTCACCCACTCTCTATCTGCTCTCTTTTACATTGCTTCACCACTCTTTTAACCTCTCTTTTTCTCTCCATATACTCTTCCCTCCTTGCATCACTTCTACTTTGTAAAAACCTCTCATATGCTAACTTTTTTCCCTTACTACTCTCTTTACATCATCATTCCACCAATCCGCTCCTCTTCCCTCCGCACCCACTCGCCTGTAACCACAAACTTCTGCTGAACACTCTAACACTACATTTTTAAATCTACCCCATACATTTTCGACCCCATTGCCTACACTCTCACTAATCCCATCTATCCTCCAATAGTTGTTTATATCTTACCCTAACTGCCTCCTCTTTTAGTTTATAAACCTTCACCTCTCTTTTACTTACTGATTCTATTTTCCTTGTATCCCATCTACCTTTTACTCCACTGTAGCTATAACTAAAAGTGATCTGATATATCTGTAGCCCCTCTATAAACATGTACATCCTGAAGTCTACTCAACAGTCTTTTATCTACCAATACATAGTCAAAGGGCTCCCATTATCATTTACACCTGGCACCCCAAACTTACCTACTACACCCTCTCTGCATGTTTCTCCCACTTTAGCATTTAGGTCCCTACCACAATTACTCTCTCATTTGGTTCAAAAGTTCCTATACATTCGCTTAACATCTCCCAAAATCTCTCTCTCTCTCCTCTACACTCCTCTCTTCTCCAGGTGCATACACGCTTATTATGACCCACTTTTCGCATCCGACCCTTATTTTAATCACATAATCCTTGAATTTACACATTTATATTCCCTCTTTTCCTTCCATAACTGATCCTTCAACATTATTGCTACCCCTTCCTTAGCTCTAACTCTCTCAGATACTCCTGACTTAATCCCATTTATTTATATATATATATATATATATACAGTGGACCCCGGTTTTCGTTATATTTTTCGTTCCAGAATGCTGTTCAAGTGCCATTACCAAACGAATTTATTCCCATAAGGAATAATGTAAAGTAGTCTAGTCCTTTTAGACCCCCAAAAATACACTTACAAAAGCATTTAAAAAATACACTTACATAAAAGGGCGAGTTTGGAGCAGGACGAACACCGGGTCCACTGTTATATATATATATATATATAATATATATATATATATATATATATATATATATAAATATAATAATATATATATATATATATATATATATATATATGTCGTGCCGATTAGGTAAAACTGGTCAATTAGCAAGAACTCATCTAAAATTAAGTCCTTTCTAAAATTTTCTCTTATACGTTTAAAGATATATTTTTTTCATTTATGTTAATATAAGAATTTATAATTTTGTACCAAGAGAAACTTTGAAAACCTACCTAACCTTATTACAACAAGCGCAATTTAATTTAGCCTAACCCAACTAAATATATTTTAGATACTTTCTTCTTTCAACACGTCGGCCGTTTCCCACTGAAGCAGGGTGGCCCAAAAGAAAAAACGAAAGTTTCTCCTTTTACATTTAGTAATATATACAGGAGAAGGGGTTTTAGATACGTTAACATTAATTTAATAATAAACAAACACAATGAAATATATTTTTTTCGTTAGGTTCAGAATGATTTTTGCGAAATTATTGCATACACAAATTTTCGCTTGTCTTATATGGCAAGGTGAGCGTTGCTATTTAAGCCAAAATCGCAAGTTTTACCTAATCGGCACGACATATATATATATATATATATATATATATATATATATATATATATATATATATATATATATATATATATATATATATATAAACATAAATATAGCATTAGAACTGTACAAGATTCTAATGCTCTGTTTATTCATGTGAGAAATTTTACCCGTCAATTGATTTTCAAAGGCTGAAAGATATCAAGCAAGTCCATGGTCGACAGGAATATAATAGAATCATGTTTCATAAACAGTTTTGAAAATAATTTGAATATTTCTTTTTGGTTTATATAAATTGGTTAATTTATAATTAATAAAATTTGGGAAGAATTTAAGATACATTGGATAAGTAAAATATCTTAATGCTTGGGTAGAGTATGGTTGTTTAAGAGTCGGGTATTGTCAAGCCTGTGAGGTGTAGTCTTGACCCTTTTTTTGTCTTTAGGGGATAGTTCCTTGTTTAATGAGAAGTCACGAAAGCCTTTAAATTTTCTATTTTTCACAGTGGTTTTTTTAAATTGTGATATCACCTGTTTACTGTTATTGCTTTTTATATATATATATATATATATATATATATATATATATATATATATATATATATATATATATATATATATATGGAGCACTTGGTCTGTGGAACAAGAACCTTGTCCATGGAAGTAAAGGGAATGTATGAGAGTATAGTTATCCAACACTCTTATATGGGTGTGAAGCATGGGTGATAATGTTGAAGAGGGGAAAGGTTTGGGGGCAGTGGAGATGTCATGTCTGAGGTCAATGTGTGGTGTGAATATAATGCGGAATTGGGGTTTGGGAAAATTTGGGGGAGGTGCGGGATTCCAAAACCCCCAATAGAGAGCTGAGGGGGGGTTGAGGGGTTCGGACGGGGAAAGAGAGAATGGAACGAGACAGAATGACTTCAGAGTGTATAAATCTGTAATGGAGGGAAGGGGGGGGGGGGTCGGCCTAGGAAAGGTTGGGGGAGGGGGTAAAGGAGGTTTTGTGAGCGAGCATTGAGCGTATTTGATAGGAGTGAATGGAGACAAAAAATTTTTTTAAACTTGACGTGCTGTTGGAGGGGGGAAAGTAACATTTATGAAGGGATTCAGGGAAATCGGGGGCCGGACTTGAGTCCTGGAGATGGGAAGTACAGTGTCTGCCCCTTAAGGAGGGGTGTTAATGTTGCAGTTTATAACTGTAGTGTAAAGCACCCCCCTGGCAAGACAGTGATGGAGTGAATGATGATGAAAGTTTTTTTTTTCCCCCTGTTTTTGGGGGAATCGGCCGATGTTTTAAAATATATATATATATATATATATATATATATATATATATATATATATATATATATATATATATATATATATATATGTATATGTCGTGCCGATTAGGAAAAAATGGTCAATTAGCAAGAACTTATTAAAATTAAAACCCTTTTTAAAAATTTTTCTTATACGTTTAAAGATATTTTTTTTTTATTTATATTAATGTAAGAATTTATAATTTTGTACCAAGATAAACTTTAAAAAACCACCAACCTTATTAAAACAAGCGCAATTTTTTAGCCAACCCAACTAAATATATTTTGATACGTTAACATTAATTAAATAATAAACAAACACAATGAAATATATTTTTTTCGTTATGTCAGAATGATTTTGGGAAATTATTGCATAAAAAATTTTTCCCTTTTGTCTTATATGGCGGGGAGCGTTGCTATCTAACCCAAAAAAAGCAAGTTTTACCTAATCGGCACAAAAATATATATATATATATATATATATATATATATATATATATATATATATATATATATATATATAAAAAAATACAAAACACACACACACAAAATATAGTCGGTGGCTCGTGGAAAATTTCACTTTATATCCGGGTTCGATTCCCGGCAAGGAGAAAACTTTGGGCTGGCACCGATTGTCTAATTTCCCCCCAAGTTAAAGGGGTACCGGGTGAAAGGTCGATTGGTGGGGGCCCCAATCCTGGGAAAAAATTCCCCCAATTTGCACGAAATCCGGTAAAAGGGGTTTTTTATATAGTATTGTCATTGATGTCAGTTAAAAATGTATACCTTGTACATGTAGAAAATAAAGACTTAAGCCTTTAAAATTCCACCGTCTGGTCTGTAAACTGGACCTAAGTCGGATATGTATTATAATTACGTAATTTTTAATCTTCATATCATTTTTTTCTTTAAAATCCCCTGACATAACAGGAGGAAACTAAGAGAAATATGGGGAGCAGATGTGTGCGTGACACTGAGGGGCAGAATCATATCGTATCCCATTTGTGCTGCCAGGTGCATATATTTATGGTCGTAAGTGCGGATTGGGGATAAGTTATTATTTGCTCGTTAATGCAAAAATATAATCAGGGGCCCCACGGCGACATGGGCCAGATGTTCAGTTGATGTTTAAAAAAACATCAAAAAAGGGTAAGAAAAGGATGTAAATTCTTTAACAGGGAAAAGAGCTTGTAAATAAGCTTTAAAAAAATCCAGAAACTACTGATCTCCGGGTTTTTCGCACAACAGTCTCTAAAGTTTACCGAGAATGGGGAACCACACGAAACATCTATTGATCGTCATTTCGGGGGTAATATTTTCAATAGAGGGTCAGAGGAGAATGTTTTAAGTTAGAAGGCAGTATCTAAAAACCATGCAACAACAGGGGTTTCAGAAGAAATTTTTGAATGAAAAAAAAAAGAACCAGTGGATGAGCTACAGCGCAGACCCGGGGGTTCCACTCCTGTCTCCGGGATGGGGGAAAAGGGCTACAGTGGGATAGACCCCAAAGACAGTTGAAGTTTTAATAATGTCGCCTGGTCTCAGGGCCCGATTTCGCTGCACAGGCGAGGGTAGGATTAAATTTGGGATGTGTTGGTACGAGTCGGGGATGAATATGCAGCCGACAAATCACAGAAACTGGTGATGCTATCATGTCAACATAACCTGAATATCTAAAGGTTTCCGGCCCATGCTGAACCCGGGCTACGTAGTATTAGGCCCCTACCCAGTATAGAAGAGTGTACCTAATAAGTCACCACTGTGTGGGGCTTATCCAGTACCTACATTGATATCTGAAACACTTCGCGCCTCACCCACAGAGAAGGTAAAACCCAACACTAGGTGGAAGAAGTAAAACATGCAAATATTGCCACGTGAAACCAGGTAACAACTTTTCACAATAAGAATATACAAAAAACGGAGTGTAGGAGAGAGAGAGAGAGAGAGAGAGAGAGAGAGAGAGAGAGAGAGAGAGAGAGAGAGAGAGAGAGAGAGAGAAAAGGGGGGCAAACTTGAACATGACTTACAGTTATTTCCCGACTGAATTAGTATCCAGGAGGACCTTGTGAAAAAGAGTCCTCCGGAAGTGAACGAACTACACATTAACATCCTTTAGTTATCAAGAACAATTTCCTGGTCATATGTCCGAAACATTAAGAAAGATATGAAGGTGATTAACAAGGAGACAGACCAAGCGACCTGATTTAGTGTTGGAATTAAAAATGCCTTGCAACTGACGAGGTTGACCTCACTGACTTGACTTCGAAGAAGCACCAACACTAATGTTACAATATTACCATACAATCTGCGGTAATATAAAATATTGACGTCAGTGGACATCTGAATTTCTGCTCTTAAAATTTCCCCCTAATAATACTTATATTACTTAAACAATAATAATCATAGTCCTCATAATAATAATAATAAAATATGTAAAATATATGTAAATATGCAAATTATATAATTCGTTGATTGTCATATATTTTGTACACACATTAAGTACTATTATCTGTCTGCGTGTCTCTATGACAACCCATCAGAAAAGACAGTCTTCAGTTATGTCACATCAACCAATCTGTTTAATGAAACTGGCAAATTAAACATAACATCCAAAATTGAGTAAAATCTTTGTTTGAAGAAAGCCTAGCCTACGCTTGCTTAAAGTTTGATACTAAATAGGAAAGGCATTCTGCAATTCTTGCTCGGAATCCAACGATGTTAATTTTGTTTTAACTCTGTTAGTAAATTGCCAAATTTAATCTACACAGACTAATCTTACTGGCTACTGTCCTGTGCAAAAAAATGCATAAGTGTTTGGAGATTAAAGTTGTTCTAAAGAGGTCTACTCAAGCACAGTTAACGTTATTTAAGAAAAAATCGCTACTGTTTCACACTCAAATTAACAAATGTACAACTTCATTAACACCTCGGGCTTCACTTACATAAGATACATCAGTGTTGAAGCCAAGCAGAAGACCGTCTTGAAAGTGATCGGATCCATTCCGAGAATCTTGTAATGGTCTGTAATACACTGGGTACTGGACACCTACACATGTCAAGACTTGCATGAACTCTTCTTCATGTACGGTAAACCTGCGTTGACAATTTGAAGCCGATCGAATGAGGTGTTCTAAAGTTAAAAATAAAGTTCTGAGGAAGAACAAATTAGGCATATGCTTAAAAGTTCTCCTTCGAGGATACTTAACAGATGCCCATCATGGAAAAGAAAAGACACGTTGTAGAATAATGTCTTTCATATGTGATGTCCTCAACATCTGCACTACTCAAGGTGAATACTACATCCAATCCAGTCTTGCTGGTTCATCCTCTTCTCTCTTTCTGGTAGTGCCCCTTACATGTTGGTACATGATGTTTTCCAGTACCACCTCCATCATCTTAACCCTCCACGTTTCTGGCCCCCATGTGACTTCAGGTTCTCCTCGCCTATTTCTTTGATGTTTTCAATCTCCTGCTTTTCTTCCTGCCATCTTTCATTGTGTGTTCTCCCCTCGCTCTCCTGAAGCCCATGAATAAACACTGACTTTCCCCTCTCCTCCTCCCACTGCCTTTCCCTCTGTGTCTTTGCATCCCATTTGTACATGGCCATTGTCTCCCTTATTTTTTCCTGTAGCTCTTGGTGGCATGGCCATGCCTCTGGCTGTGACCTATTCCTCTCTCCACCTTCTCCCCCCTCCCTTACTACTATCCCTGCTCCTAACTGCTCTCCCCCTTCATTCCTCGGCCCTGCTTGGTCGGCTGATAGGGCCTAAGTGTAAGTTTTGTCTCCTTCCTTTCCGTTGGGCTCCTCATTCAGTAGGGGTGTACGAGCTTCAGATGCTATGTCTCCTCTGGGTAATATCCCTGTAACTCGATTCAGCGTATTTTTCTCATATTCTAGGGCCCTTATCATGGCTTCTTCTTCTCCTCCTCCATCCTCTTTACCAATTTCACTGAAAGCTCTGCCTCCATCCTCTTCCACTCTTATTCCATCCTTTTACACTGCTCTTCCACCCATTCTTCCTTACCAGGACTATTTTCCTTTAATCCCCTGAGCCTTCGACTTCCCTTCTGAGCCACCATTTTTTTTTTTTGTTAAGTGTTGTAGTTGTGTGGGGGCGTTGTAAGGGGAGAGAGATAGGGAGAGGGAGGGGGACAGGGAGAGTGATTGATGGGGGTAAAGAAAGAGTGGGAAGGGGGCTAGAGGGTGAAGGGGTGACGAAGGAAAAGAGAGGGGATTGGGATTGGGAGAGGGAGAGGCAGAGAGATGGGGAGAGGGAGGGAGGGACAGAGATAGTGATGGGGGTGGAGAAAGAGTGGGAAGGGCTAGAGGGAGAAGGGATGGAGGGAGGGAGAAAGGAAGGAAAAGAGAGGGGATTGGGGGGAGGTAGGGAGAGGAAGAGAAAAAGGGAGAGGGGAGGAGGAGAGAGAGAGAGAGAGAGAGAGAAGAGGGTGTAGGAAAACGAGTGGGTGTGTGTGTTTGTGGGTAAGTGCTATCTAGTCGACAGAGCATCAGGGTCGACAAAGCACCCTCTATCTAGTCACAGTGAGGTGTCAATTACCGTCTGTGTATGTATGTATGTGTGTATACGTGTGTACTTGTGTGAGCGTTAGGTTTGGGTTTTAGTCCTGCGTGGACGTGTGTTGGTTAAAGCTGGGGAGCGCTCAAAATGCTTGCGTGGACCATGCCCATGTGGTTCACTATCCTGACTTTGATCTGATGCTGACCCAGCTGCCTACACTTTAGTTCCTTTTATGTTTATCTTTCTACCTAGAATTCCTACTTCCTAGATTCCTAGCTGCTTGGTGTGTGTGTGTGGGAGTGAAAGTGTGCCAGGAAAAAAACCCTCCTCACTTACTCTTCCTACCTGTCAGTGATACTAACCCTTTCTTCTAAAGTGACTGAAGAGACATTCTTCTGTGTGTGTGTGTTTGTGTGTACATTGGTACTTGCGTGTACATGTTTGTTTGTCGTGTACTGGTGGTCCCCACTAGCTAACCGGCACCTATGCCTTAACTCACCTACACCCTAGTAAATGCTTTTACTCTAGTTCTGATAGCTCCAGGAGTGAGTGACCCTTAGTTTTCAGCATGCAGAGACTGGTGCTATTGCAACCCCTGTGTAACCCCAACTTGATGAAATAACGTGTCTGGCAGAAGTGATGATCACACTCCAACAGCACGTCAAGTCCTAAGAAACATTTGTCTCCATTCACTCCTATCAAATACGCTCACGCATGCTTGTTGGAAGTCCAAGCCCCTCTCACACAAAACCTCCTTTACCCCCTACCTCCCACCTTTCCTAGGCCGACCCCTACCCCGCATTCCCTCCACTACAGATTTATAAACTCTCGAAGTCATTCTGTTTCATTCCATTCTCTCTACATGTCCGAACCACCTCAACAACCACTCCTCAACTCTGTGGGTAATAGTTTAAGTAATCCAAACCTCCTCCTAATTTCCAAACTACGTATTCTCGGCATTATATTCACACCACACATGCCCTCAGACATGACATCTCCACTGCCGCCTCCAGCCTTCTCCTTGTTGCAACATTCACAACCCATGCCTCATATGGGTTGTGAATATATATATATATATATATATATATATATATATATATATATATATATATATATATATATATATATATATACATATATTCTCCACATGCCCCTCAAGTGCTTACACTTTACTGCTGGTAACTTCACCTTTTTTTTTTTTTATTTGAGACATACAGCCTGATTCCTGGAGGTCTACTGCCAACCTTCACTGATACTTTTATTCTGTTTTCACTTTCTTCCTATTGATTGTTTGTTATATTTTCGCACTTGCTATATGCTTCCTCACAGTTCACTCCCTGACCAACTTGACTTACACTTGACTTTCTGATTTTGGGTTTACTTGTCCTTGAAAGTTACTACTTGTAGCTCTGTGGCTGCAGGTGCCTGCTAGGCCTCTAACAGTTTGGCACTTTCAAATTGCCTGAAATTTCAGTCTTCGTTCCTCTAGTCCATTTCCCTTTTACGACCTCGTTGTCACTTGTTGGGTTGTTTACTGATCCAGACACTATCACTGGCTTCTGCTAAGAGCTAAAACATGTCCTAAAAACACCAAAATTTTGGTAGCTTTGTTGCCCCTACACTCTGACAGCCGCGCTGTATGTGTGTGTGTACTCGCGTAGTCGTATTTCTTTTCCCCGCTTCTTCACTGCCACCTACTGGGTCACTCTCCCTGCGCCATGAGCTTTATCATACCTCTTCTTAAAGCTATGAATGGAACCTGCCTCCACTACATCGCTTCCCAAACTATTCCACTTCCTGACCACTCTGTGACTGAAGAAATACTTCCTAACATCCCTGTGATTCATCTGAGTCTTCAACTTCCAACTGTGTCCCCTTGTTGCTGTGTCCCATCTCTGGAACATTCTGTCTCTGTCCATCTTGTAAATTCCTATCAGTATTTTATATGTCATTATCATGTCCCCCCTATGTTTCCTGTCCTCCAGTGTCGTCAGGTCGATTTTCCTTAACCTCTCCTCGTAGGACATAACCCCTTAGCTCCGGGACTAGTCTTGTTGCAAACCTTTGCACTTTCTCTAGCTTCTTTACGTGCTTGGCTAGGTGTGGGTTCCAAACTGGTGTATGTGTGTGTGTGTGTGTGTGTGTGTGTGTGTGTGTGTGTGTGCAGTCACCTATTTGTAATCAACTATTTGTGGTTGCAGTGGTCGATTCATAGCTCCTGGCCCCTCCTCTTCACTGATCGCTACTAGGTCCTCTCTCCCTGCTTCATGAGCTTTATCAAACCTCGTTTAAAAATTATGTATGGTTCCTGCCTCCACTACATCACTTGCCAGACTATTCCACTTGCTGACAACACTATGACTAAAGAAATACTTCCTAACATTACTTTGACTCATTTGAGTCTTCAACTTCCAATTGTGACCCTTTGTTTCTGTGTCCCATCTCTGGAACATCTTGTCTCTGTCAACCTTGTCAATTCCTCGCAGTATTTTATATGTTGTTATCGTGTCTTCCCTAACCCCCCTGTCCTCTAGTGTCATCAGGCCGAATTCCCTTAATCCTTCTTCGTAGACATTACCCTTAGCTCTGGAACTAGTCTTGTTGCAAACCTTTGCACTTTCTCTAATTTCTTGACGTGCTTGACCAGATGTGGGTTCCAAACCGGTGCTGCATACTCCAGTATGGGCCTGGCGCACAGGTGTACAGTGTAATGAACGATTCCTTACTGAGGTAGCCAGTTGCTGGACTAGGCTTCCAGCCTGTCCAGATCCCTTTGTAGTTCTGCCTGGTCCTCGTCTGATTGAATTCTTCTCATCAACTTCACATCATCTGCAAACAGGGACACTTCTGAGTCAATTCCTTCCGTCATGTCGTTCAACAATACCATAAATAGCATCGGTCCTAGGACTGAACCCTGAGGAACCCCTTTCGTCACAGGCGCCCACTCTGACACCTCGCCAAGTACCATGACCTGGTCCTCATCTGATTTAATTCTCCTCATTAACTTCACATCATCTGCAAACAGGGACACTTCTGAGTCTATCCATTCCGTCATGTCATTCACATATACCAAAAATAGCACTGATCCTAGGACTGACCCCTGTGGAACCCCTCGATCATGTCTCCCCTCATTCTTCGTCTTACAAGTGAATGTAATTTCAGGGTCTTCACTCTTTCTTCATACGGAAGATTTCTAATGCTATGTATTAATTTAGTCATTCTACGCTGAATGTTTTCCTAACGAATTAATATCCATTCTGTAATATGGAGACCAGAACTGAGCTGTGTAATCTAGGTGAGGCCTTACTAACGATGTATAAATCTGTAATATAACCTCTGGACTTCTGTTGCTTACACTTCTTGATATAAATCCCAGTAATCTGTTTGCCTTATTACGTACGCTTAGGCATTGCTGTCTTGGTTTAAGGTTGCTGCTTACCATGGACACTCCCGAGCTTCAGAACCTTGCATTTATTTACATTGAACTGAATCTGCCACTTTTCTGACCAGGAATTGAGTTTGTCTAAATCCTTCTGAAGTTTCCTGACATCTACGTTTGAATCAATTACCCTACCTATCTTCGTGTCATCGGCGAATTTGCTCATATCACTAGTAATTCCCTCATCAAGGTCGTTGATATATATTATAAATAACAACGGGCCTAAGACTGATCTCTGTGGAACACCACTTGTTACAGATCCCAACTCGGATTTAACCCCATTTATGCACACTTTCTGCTTCCTTATGGTGAGCCATGACTCGATCCATGACAACACTTTTCCCCCAATGCCATGAGCTGCCACTTTCTTTAAAAGTCTCTGGTGCGGTACTCTATCAAAAGCCTTACTAAAATCTAAATAGACAATATCGAATTCTTTATCGTGATCAACAGCCTCAAAAGCTTTACTAAAGAAGGTTTCTAAATTAGATAGGCAGAAACGGCCCCTCGTGAATCCATGCTGAGTGTCATTAATCAAATTATGGTTATCTAGATGGCTTCTAATAATATCAGCTATAATTGACTCTAGTAATTTGCCTACAATTGAGGTCAGGCTGATTGGGAGGTAATTTGATGGTAGTGACTTGTCCCCTGCTTAAAAAATAGGAATTACATTAGCCATCTTCCACATATCAGACACTACACCTGTTTGAAGAGATAAATTAAAAATGTTAGATATTGGTTGATAGAGTTCCATTTTGCATTTCTTAAGAACCCTTGCAAAAAGCTCCTCAGGACCCGGCGATTTATTTTGTTTCAGTCGGTCTACTTGTTTCATAACCATTTCGCTAGTGACTGTGATATTACATAATTTATCTTCTTCAGGGACACTATAAAAATTAATTACTGGGATATTATTAGATGCCCAGAGTTATTTTTAAGGGGACCTATCTTATCCCTAACTTTTGTTCTATAAACCTGGAAAAAACTTTTTGCGTTAGTTTTTTAATCCCTAGCAACTTTAATTTCATAGTCCCGTTTAGCTTTTATTTTACACTTTTTAATGTCCCTCTTAATGTAGGTATACTGATTTATAAGATAACCCTCACCTCTATTTATGCGCCTATAAATTCCTTACTTCTGCGTTAAAAGATATTTGAGCCTAATATTCATCCATTTTGGGTCATTTCTACTTTATCTAATTTCTTTATACGGGATAAATGTTCTTTGGGCAGCCTGTATAGTGTTAAGAAAGCTGTCATATTGATAGCTCTCTTTGTTATCCCAGTCCACAGTTGATAAGTGTTCTCTAAGCCCATTATAATCTGCTAAGCGAAGGTCTGGGACTGTTACTGAATTATCCCTACTGTCATACATCCATTCAATGCTGAAGATAATTGACTTGTGGTCGCTTGTGCCAAGTTCCTCTGTAATTTCTAAATTATTAACAAGGGATTCCTTTTTTGCCAGAACCAAGTCAAGTAGATTATTTCCCCTTGTAGGTTCTGTCACAAACTGTTTCAAAAAACAATCCTGAACTACTTCTAAAAAGTCATTAGATTCTAAATTACCTGTCAAGAAATTCCAATCAATCTGACTAAAGTTAAAGTGCCCTAGAATTACTATGTTATCGTGCCTTGTGGCCTAAACAATTTCCTCCCAGAGTAGTCTCCCTTGTTCCCTATCTAAGTTTGGAGGACGATATATCACGCCTAAAATCAATTTTTCACACCCCTCTGAAAATTCTATCCAGACAGACTCTGTATGTATTATTTCAGACTTTATGCTCGTTTTTATGCAAAAATTTAAATGATCACGGACATAGAGTGCCACCCCTCCCCACTTCCCGATACTTCTGTCTACTTGGAACAATTTAAAACTCTGGATGTGACATTCGGCAGGCATGGCCCGATTTTTCATATTAAACCACGTCTCAGTTATTGCTAAAACATCAATATTACCCGCACTAGCAACTAATCTCAACTTGTCCATCTTATTTCTAGCACTACGACTATTAGTGTAATATACATATAAAGATGTCCCTTTCTCTTTACCCTTCCTGCTCATTTCTGTTTTTCCACTATACCTATTACAGTCCTTGTCACCTAGTGCCACTGACTTTCCAATATCCACCTTATTCTGCCTATTACTAGTTCTCCTAGAATTCATAACATTACTACACTGGGACTTCACTGTTTTTTCCCCATAACCCATACCACTAACTTTTTCTAGTTTAAAGCCCTAACAGCTCCCTCCACTGCAGTTGCCAGTGCCCCCACCCCAGACCTAGATAAGTGAACCCCATCCCTGGCATACATGTCATTTCTGCCATAGAAGAGGTCCCAGTTGTCAATGAATGTTACTGCATTTTCCTTACAGTATTTGTCCAGCCAGCAATTGACACCAATTGCCCTGGACAATCATTCATTTCCAACTCCTCTCCTTGTCAAAATACCACATATGACAGGGTTCCCACCCTTCTTCCTAATTATGTCTATTGCTGACCTATACCTGCTAGTCAGGTACTCACTCCTACGTCTGCCAACATCGTTGCCTCCAGCACTGAGACAGATAATAGGATTACTCCCATTACCTCTCATGATGTCATCCAGACGGCTAACAATATCCTCCATTCCAGCCCCAGGAAAGCAAACCTTCTGTCTCCTACTTCTATCTTTCAAGCAGAAGGCTCTATCCATGTACCTGATCTGACTATCACCAACAAAAACAATGTTCTTACCTTCCTTGGTGTCGTTCGTCGTGATGTTCCCAGTAGTCGACTCATTCATCGGGTAACACAGAGAATCGGTTAGATGTTTCCCCAACAGTTTCCTGGATCTTTGTTGATTCTACCTCTCCATCCGTCCTCTTGAACCTTAACTTTGTCCCATGCATTCCAGCCACTGTCCAGGTTCCTTTCTTGGCTTGAGGATTCTCAACAGGAGGATTACTACGAATCCTCTTGTTTTCCTCAGTCAGTCGTTGTATCTCAAGCTTAGTTACCCTCAGTTCTTCCTTCAGCTGCTGGTAGAGTAGCTCAAGAGAGGACATCTTGTTCAGATTCTCAGAGAGCACACAAGACAAGTCTTCACAGAGCTAAGAACAGGTCAGATCTGAGCTAAGTACAGGTCAGGTCTGAGCTAAGTACAGGTCAGGTCTGAACTAAGTACAGGTCAGGTCTCAAACTAAGTACAGGTCAGGTCTGAGCTAAGTACAGGTCAGGTCTGAGCTAAGTACAGGTCAGGTCTGAGCTAAGTACAGGTCAGGTCTGAGCTAAGTACAGGTCACTCTGAGCATTTGTTGGTATATCCCTTGTTGTTGTACCCCTCTATTCTGACTTCAAGGAGTGATTTCTGTCTCCACTGTAAATACTTCTCTAACTCTCATGTTGAGCTCCTCACATATTTCTTGGTCGTTTCTTGTGTGTGTGTGTGTGTGTGTGTGTGTGTGTACTCACCTATTTGTGGTTGCAGGGGTCGAGGCTCAGCTCCTGGCCCCGCCTCTTCACTGATCGCTACTAGGTCCTCTCTCTCCCTGTTCCATGAGCTTTATCATACCTCGTCTTAAAGCTATGTATGGTTACTGCCTCCACTACCTCACTTTCCAGACTATTCCACTTCCTGACTACTCTATGACTGAAGAAATAATTCCTAACATCCCTTTGACTCATCTGAGTCTTCAACTTCCAATTGTGACCCCTTGTTTCTGTGTCCCCTCTCTGGAATATCCTGTCTCTATCCACCTTGTCTATTCCACGCAGTATTTTGTATGTCGTTATCATGTCTCCTCTAACCCTCCTATCCTCCAGTGTTGTCAAGCCGATTTCCCTTAAACTATCTTCTTAGGACATTTCCCTTAGCTCTGGAACTAACCTTGTCGCAAACCTATATTTGTCTTTGCAAACTTACAGGGTCTAAAGCCGTCAAAAAACAAAATTCCTTACATCAAGGGACTGCTCACGGAGTCAAATGCAATGTTTGCAGCATTCACAGAGACCCACATAAAGGATCATTATTACAACGAAATATGGATCCCAGGTTATAACCTATTCAGATGCGACAGACTAAACAGGCAACAAGGAGGGGGAAGGGCCTGTACTTCACAGAGTCGCTCATTTGCTCAGAACTACTAAAC
Organism: Cherax destructor; assembly: GCA_009830355.1. Lineage (NCBI taxonomy): Eukaryota > Metazoa > Arthropoda > Malacostraca > Decapoda > Parastacidae > Cherax > Cherax destructor. The sequence continues at coordinate 12,906 of WNWK01006890.1, read as the reverse complement.
ACCTCCAATGATGTAGTTGAAGTTTTGGCGGTAAAGTTGATAACCAAAACCTCGTCATTGTGTTGGTATACAAGCCTCCATAAGCAACTTCCCAGCAATTCCGGGAGCAGCTTTTGAAAATTGACCACTGTCTGGAAAATCTCCCAACTCCTGCCCCAAACATCTTAGTACTAAGAGATTTCAACTTGAGACACCTAAAATGGAGGAGTATAGCAAACAATGCTTTAGCAGAGATCACCCCAGGAGGCAGCGCAGATGAAAATTCACACACACACGAACTATTAAATCTCTGCGCCAAATTCACCTTAAACCAGCAAATATTAGAGCCTACAAGACTAGAAAATACGCTGGACCTCATCTTCACTAACAACGAAGATCTGATACAGAATATAACCGTATCAAAGACAATACACTCAGATCACAACATAATAGAGGTACAGACATGTATGCACAGGGCTCCTGACCAGCAAAATGTGATCAGTCACGGAAGGTCTCTTCACAAAATTCAATTTTAATAACAAAAACATACAATGGAATCAAGTCAACCATGTCCTAAATGAGACAAGCTGGGAAGATATCCTAAACAACACGGATCCGAACAGTTGCCTAGAAAAAGTGAACTCTGTGGTTCTTGAGATCTGCTCAAGACACATTCCATTAAGAAAAAGAAAGAGAAGATGTAAATTAGAAAGAGAGAGACACTCCCTATACAGACGAAGGCGATTAGTCACAGAGCTGCTGAGAGAGGCCAATATATCTGAAATACGTAGAGAGGCACTCGTCAACGAAATTGCAAATATCGAACTTAAACTGACGGAATCTTACAGGAGACAAGAATCTCAGGAAGACCTAAAAGTCATAAAGGAAATTAAAAAAAAAATACTTCTTCTCTTATACCAAATCTAAGGGAAAAACAACATCCAGTATTGGGCCTCTGCTTACACAGATGACAGCCAAGAAATGAGTGAGATACTGAAGTCCAAATACGATTCAGTGTTCAGCGAGCCGCTGCCCAGAATAAGGGTCGACAATCCAAATGCATTCTTTATGAACGAAACGCAAAATTTGCTCATCTCAAAAATCTCGGATATTATTCTAACTCCACAAGACTTTGAAAAGGCAATAAATGACATGCCTATGCACTCTGCCCCAGGCCCAGACTCATGGAACTCCGTGTTCATCAAGAATTGCAAGAAGCCCCTATCGCGTGCCTTCAGCATTCTATGGAGAGGGAGCATAGACACAGGGGTCATCCCACACACACTAAAAACAACAGACATAGCCCAACTCCACAAGGGTGGCAGTAAAGCAATTACAAAGAACTACAGACCGATAGCACTAACATCCCATTTCATAAAAATCTTTGAGAGGATTCTAAGAAGCAAGATCACCAACCACCTAGATACCCATCAATTACACAACCCAGGGCAACAAGGGTTTAGAGCAGGTCGCTCCTGCCTGTCCCAGCTCCTGGACCACTATGACAGGGTCCTGGATGCTGTTGAGGATAAACAAAATACAGATGTAGTATACACAGACTTTGCAAAAGTTTTCGACAAGTGTGACTGTTGCATGCAAAGAGTACGTACCCTTTATTCGGAGCATGTTAAACACACCCACATAGGCTCCCCTCCAACCAGCGAACCATCGTTAAGGGTTTGGTGATGGGGCCCCATCACCAAATCAACGACTTGGTTCAGCCAATCATAATGCGGATCTGGCAATGGGAAAGGTGACGTGGATACCACTCGCACATTTGTCATTGTCATTCCTGCATTGAGCTGGTTGTTGTACGGTCATCTCTGTCTATTGGCTGCTGTTTTTGCCTTGACTACCGTGGCGTGCACTAATATGTATATATTGTACATACTTGTACAAAGCCTTATAATATACTTGGTAAAGGAAAAAACAAAAATAACTTATATATAATTGCTTGGTGAAGGAAATACAATTCAAAGCATATTCTACTGTGTTTCTTTGCTCCAAGCTCCCTTTTACATTCAGGATAACAGGCCATTGAACCTGAGGTTGTAATATGGGTAGCCTGTCATGGAGCTGAATTTGGAGACTTAGAGCAGGAGTTGAGCCTAGAGTTGAAGATGGAGCAGGAGCTAGTCTTGTATCTAGATAGCTTGCTATCTGGCATTGCTTACGCTTTGCCAATGCTTCACAAATTTTGTGTGTCATCTTTGCATTCACTTCGCTATGGTCAGCCTTGCTATTGTGAGTATTCTGCAATTTGGTTTGCTATTGCGTGTCAGCCTTGCTATTTGTGAGTATTCTGCAATTTGGTTTGTTATTGTGTGTCAGCCTTGCTATTGTGTGTGCATATTGGCTTTGCTATTGCGTGTCAGCTTTGCTATCGTATGAGTATCCTGCAGTCGTACCGTGCATAGCGTTACAGCGTGTTAAGTTGTGGTTAATGCCACCTATTCGAGTCAGACGATTAGTGTCTGAGTTCACTCTACTAAAGTTGCCCAAACTCTCTCTTGTTGGCATATCGCTTGTTCTATTGGTATTGAATATCAATGCACCCTTACTGCTGCACAGCTGCGTGATATTATAAGGAGTAAACTACAAACTGAAACTATGGCATATCAGACTCATGTTTCTCCCGCTACAGGAGCTGTTAACCGTAGGTCACCATTAAGGTATCTACAAAGTAATGGGAGAGACAAAACTCCTGAGCAAAACCAGCAGTTTCGTGAAGTCTCAGGTGTAGGGTTATCGACAGGCGAGTCTGGTTCATTGGCACTTGAACTAGCCAGACTCAATCTTGAACAAACTAAAGAACAGCGTGCATTTGCTAAGGAGGAGTTTGATAGAGAGAAGGAGAGGAGGCAATTCCATCAGAATGTAGATGACTTCAATTTGCAAAGGGCAGTACAGTTTGTTCCTCGTTTTGTTGAAGCAGAGCCTGAACAGTTTTTCGAAGCATTAGAAAACCAGGCTCGAGCTTTAGGGTGGCCTGAGGTTCATTGGGCGTCACTGGTGCATACTGCGTTGTTTGGTAATTCACAAGAGTTTACGTCCATCCTCGGTAATGAAGACTTTGGTAATTATCGCATTGTGAAAACCACTGTTCTTGGGGCTTATCAATGTATTCCTGCCAAGTATAGGAAAGAATTCAAACTCGGCAGAAGGCAGCTGGGTCAGTCTTACGTTGACTTTGTCAGACAGCAGACCAGGGCTTTTACAAAGTGGTACAAGGCAAGTGGTGTCGCTGATTTTGAAAATTTGAAGCCTGCTGGAGTCTGTTAGTCCAGAGGTTCGAGTCTTTCTGCAAGATCGCTCATTAGCTACTGCATTGGAAGCAGCCAGGTTGGCTGATACTTTTGAAACTAACCGCTCCTTGTCCGAGCGGTCTTATCTCAACAGCCTGGTATGAGCAGAGATCGTCAAAGAAAAGTTCCTGAGTGGAGAATGAAATGTCAAGATGAAGGTGAATCTCGTCAGCAGTCAACTAAATCACCTGGTGAGCAGCGTTACTTCACTCATGGTCAACCTGGTAAGCGACATCAAACTACTCAACATGGTGATTCGAGGCGGCAGTATCCAGAGTGGGGTAAGCCACAAAATCAACGAGGTGCCAAAGTTAAAGCTGAGATGGTATGTTACAATTTTAATAATTCCGGCTACATCAGGCCCAATTGCCCAAATAAACCCCAACCATTAGGGAAAATTTATAATGTCACTAATGATATGACCCAAGAAAAAGTAGAGAAGGGGATGGCCCCCTACTATAGCACTTGTAATATATCCCTTCATGAAAATTCAGAGAAAATGGAAGTTAGAACCTTTAGGGATACTGGAGCATATTGCTCACTTATAAGAGAGGGAGTACTTCCCCTTTCTGAACAAACCTCTTTGCAGTCCTCAGTTCTGTTAGAAGCTTTAGGAGGAGCAGTATTTTCTGTCCCTTTACATACAATATACGTGCAGAGTAAATACTACACAGGGTATTTGACTGTAGGTGTATCTGAGGGATTCCCCATGAAAGATGCAATGCTATTACTGGGTAATAACATTGAGTCTACTAGATGTATGGAACCCATAATTATTAATTCTTCCCCGATGTTGGCCATAACTCGGGCAAAATCCAAAGTGATGTCTGATGAGAATGTTAACTCGTCCTTGGACGACTCTGATCTCGGACTAAGCAATTTGTTTTACGAGGAAAACTGGCCAGGGCCTCGTAAATTTAGTGAACAGCCCCAGATAAAGCCTTCCTATTCCAGGGTTGCAGGATTGCCAGATGTCTCTGTTTCCATGCCTGAGGGACTGTCCTTTCGGGAGGAACAACGTAAAGACTCCTTACTAAACTATGCTTTTGAGGCAGCCATGGGTAAATCCACTTCAGGTCACCCGGTGAAATATCTTCTTATAAATAATTACTTAGTCTGCACTGAAACTGGTAAGGAGGTGGAGGGAAGACAGCAAACAGATAAATTAGTAGTTCCCAAAAACGTTTGGTCTCAGATCTTGAATATAGCCCATAACTCTTCTTTAGGAGGCTATTTGAGAATTACCAAAACTCAGTATAGAATAACAAAAGAATTATTTTGGCCAAAGTTAAGGCAAGATGTAAAGAATCATATTCGCTGTTGTCCAGAATGTCAGCAGGTAGGGAAACCTGGACATCCCATTCCTGCTAATGGAAACCCTTTTTCAGAATTAATAATAGATTGTGTAGGTCCACTACCTAAGGCTAAGTCTGGAAATCAATACTTATTCACAATCATGGATAGAGTAACCAGATATCAAGAGGCAGTTCGTATGCGCAGTATTAACACTAATGCAATCCTTAAAGCTTTAACTAAGTTTATCTCTTGCTTTGGAATTCCTAAATCTATTCAAAGTGATCAAGGTACTAATTTCACTGCCAAAGCATTAGGGAAGCATTAACTAGGCTGGGAATAGTTCATAACCTATCCACTGCCTATCATCCTCAGTCCCAAGTCGCCTTGGAAAGATTCCATCAGACGTTAAAAACAATGATGAGAACTTTTTGCATGCATTTTCCTACAGACTGGGATGAATCACTTCCTCTGTTGCTATTCGCAATGAGAGAAACTGTGCAAGAGTCTACAGGGTACAGTCCATTTGAGCTGATTTTTGGGCACAATGTACGAGGTCCTCTACGAATGCTCAAAGAAGAATGGATGGGAGAAGACGTCTCCACAACCCTCTACAACCCTTCTTCAAGGTTGCAGGTGGCACATCATTTGGCTAAGGCTAACTTGAAGGCAGCTCAGAATACGATGAAACAGAGGTATGACAGGAATTCAAAGTTTCGCTCCTTCCATCCAGGAGATAAGGTGTTGGTACAGGAGCCAATACCTGGCCACACCTTGAAAGCTAGATTTACGGGACCCATGCAAATTGTAAGTAAATTATCTGATGTAAACTATGTGGTATCTCCCCTTGACAAGACCTCAAAAAGTAAAACCATCCACATTAATCAAATTAAAGCCATTAATACACCAGATAAAGTCCCAGTAATGACTCTGTCCTCTGCCTCTGATGACCCTAACTCTTTGCACTCTGAGATTAATGTAAAGCTTCCCAATTCGTTCCTCCTCAAGGACCCTAACCCTTTAATGTTGGGGCTGACTAAAAATCAAATAACTAGTTTAACTGCGCTCTTACAGTCTTATCCTGATATTTTTTCTGATGTGCCGAAAAAATTTACACTAGGATATCATGATGTAGATGTTGGAAACTCTAAACCTATTAAACGCTACCCCTACAGAGCTAATCTTGAAAAGCAGAGGCTACTTCAGCAGGAGGTAGAATTTATGTTAGAGCATGGGTTAGTGGAGGAGTCATCTAGTCCATGGGCTTCACCGTGCATCCATGTTAACAAAGCTGATGGAGGGTTTCGAATGTGTATAGACTACCGTAAGGTGAATGAGGTCACAGTTGCAGATGCCTATCCTCTACCACGTCTGGATGACATAATCGACTTTGTGGGTAAGGCTACTTTTGTATCCAAGTTAGACCTCCTTAAAGGTTACTATCAAGTACCTCTAATAGATAAGGTGAAGGAAATCTCTGCCTTCGTAATTCCAGGAGGTCATTATCAATATACAGTGACCCCCTTCGGAATGAAAAACTCACCTGCATCATTCCAGAGACTGATCCATCAGGCTATTAAAAAACTTGAAGACATGGCCGCTTACCTAGATGATATAGTTGTTGTGTCGGACACTTGGGACCAACATATCTTTGAGACCTTCCAGAGTTTTCATTTAACTGTTAATTTATAAGTCATCCTTTGGCCAATCTACTATTATTTTTTTTGGCCATGCAGTAGGTAGTGGCAAAGTGGCCCCTAAATTTGCAAAAATTCTGACCATTAAAAATTATCCAGTACCCCCAGACAGGAACCCCCTTCAGCGTTTTCTAGGGATGGTAGGGTTTTATAGAAGATTCTGTAAAAATTTTGCAGATATTATTGCACCTCTAACCTCACTTACCAGTCACAAAGTTCCTTTTAATTGGACCCCAGAATGTCAAAATGCTTTTACGAAAGCAAAGAGATTACTTTGTACTGCACCCATTCTTTTGTCTCCAGACTTTTCAAAACCCTTCTTTTTATAGATAGACGCTTGTGAGTCTGGGGTGGGGGCAGTGCTTCTGCAATCTGGGGACGATGGGTTGCAGCCTGTGGCATACTTCTCATCTAAGTATGCACCACACCAGAGGGCCTACTCCACTATAGAGAAGGAGGCCCTGGCTCTGATATTGGCATTAGAGCACTTTGATATCTACGTGGGCCAGTCCTCACAGGTGGTCACCATCTACAGTGACCACAACCCTCTGGTGTACCTCCATTCCATGAAAAATCACAACACAAGACTCATGCGTTGGAGCATTAGGCTGCAACCCTACAACTTATGTATTACACATATTCCTGGCAAAAATAATATGCTGGCGGATGTGTTATCTAGGATTTATTGTACTTAGTTAGGGACTTTGGGTGGAGCCAGCTCTTTTTTTTTCCCCTAGTGTTTTTTTTTTTTTTAGTGAGGGGATAGTCTGCTACCGAACGCAGGTATCTTGGACCTACGTTAGCCCTACCCTCTGCTGTCTCACTCTTAAGTTCAAAGCCGGACTTTATGTCTCGAGAAAAGTTTAGCTTTATCTAAAGAGTGGGATGGTTGAGGGGAAAGGCGGTCCCATTATTGTAACGTGCCATGGCGGCACTCTACCCATTTGAGGTGGAAGCCTAGTCCTGAGCCCTCTTGGGGTGGGGGTGTTGCATGCAAAGAGTACATACCCTTTATTCGGAGCATGTTAAACACACCCACATAGGCTCCCCTCCAACCAGCGAACCATTGTTAAGGGTTTGGTGATGGGGCCCCATCACCAAATCAACGACTTGGTTCAGCCAATCATAATGTGGGTCTGGCAATGGGAAAGATAATGTGGATACCACTAGCAAATTTGTCATTGTCATTCCTGCATTGAGCTGATTGTTGTACGGTCGTCTCTGTCTATTGGCTGCTGTTTTTGCCTTGACTACCGTGGCATGCACTAATACTAATCGCTCTGCATATATAGTGTACATACTTGTACAAAGCCTTATAATATACTTGGTGAAGGAAAAAAAATCACTTATAATTTATATTTGCTTGGTGAAGGAAATACAATTCAAAGCATTTTCTACTGTGTTTCTTTGCTCCAAGCTCCCTTTTACAGTCAGGATATCAGGCCATTGAACCTGAAGTTGTAATAGTGACCATGGCAATAGCTCCGTGTCTTCCTTTGCGGATGACACCCGGATTGTCATGGCAGTGACCTCCATTGAAGACACTGCAGAATTCCAAGCGGACATCAACCAAATCTTCAAATGGGCCACTCAAAACAATATGAAGTTCAACAAGGAGAAATTTCAACTACTCAGATATGGAAAACTTGAGGAAATAAAAAATGTATCAAGGTATACGACAAATTCTAACCATACAATAGAGCGAAAAAGAAATGTGAAGGACTTGGGAGTGATAATGTCAGAGGATCTCGCCTTTAAAGACCACAACAATGTATCTACCTCATCGGCTAGAAAAATGATAGGATGGATAATGAGAACCTTCAAAACTAGGGACGCCAAGCCCATGATGACACTCTTCAAATCACTTGTTCTCTCTAGGCTGGAATACTGCTGTACACTAACAGTCCCCTTCAAGGCTGGCGACATTGCAGACCTGGAGAGTGTACAAAGAACTTTCACAGCACACATAAGTACGATAAAGCACCTAAATTACTGGGAACGGTTGAAGGTCCTTGATCTGTATTCCCTGGAACTCAGGCGAGAGAGATGCATGATAATATACACTTGGAAGGTCCTTGAGGGATTGGTACCAAACCTGCACACGAAAATCACTCCCTATGCAAGCAAAAGACTCGGCAGAAGATGCAACATTCCCCCGATGAAAAGCAGGGGCGCCACGAGTACACTGAGAGACAACACCATAAGTGTCCGGGGCCCAAGACTATTCAACTGCCTCCCAGCATACATTAGGGGTATTACCTGACCAACTGGGCTGTGGTTCGTGCGACAGTTCGCGTGCGGCCGACAGTAACAGCCTGGTTGATCAGACCCTTATCCACCATGAGGCCTGGTCTCAGACCTGGCCGTGGAGGTGGGGACCCCCCGAAACCCTCTCCAGGTAAACCTTTGCACTGTGTGTGTGTACTCACCTATTTGTGGTTGCAGGGGTCGAGTCATAGCTCCTGGCCCCTGTTAGTTACCATTTTGTTACCATTTTGTCCTAGGCACATGTCGATTAGACACTAGGCTTGTTGTATATATGTGTGTGTGTGTAACGAAACACTTCGAAATGTTTCGGCCCCGCTGGGAATTGAACCCGGGCCCTCCGTGCGTGAAGCAAGAGCGCTAGCCACCATGCCATCGGGGCAGGTGTGTGTGTGTGTGTGTGTGTGTGTAAAGCCTCCCAGCATCTATATGAGGCAATGAATGAGTGTGAACAATTCCCATCATGTGTGTGTGTACGTGTGTACACCCTGGCAGCGTGTATGAGTGTGTATACACCTTCACAGAACATTATCCCGGCTATATTTAGTAATAATTACAATAATCAGTTTATACAAGAGACGGGAGAGAATAATACAATTATCTCCTAAGTATAGGTTGTGGGAATTGCTGAAGGGGTGAGACGGGAGCTGGAAGAGGGGAAGGGAAAGGAGGTTGAGATAGCGAGGTATTGTAGGGATCAAAGAGTTGAGGAAGGATATTAGGGAAGGGAACCAGAGTCATGTGGGAAGGTCAGGAAGTGTAGGTAGATGGATGGGGAAGAGTGGGGAAATAGAGAGCTACGGAGGGAAGGTCAGGGAGTTGGGGAAGTGGTTGGGGATGGAGAGCTGGTGAGGAGGGCCAGAGGGTGCAGCTGTTTTCAGGGTGTGGCCACAGTAATGTTTCTGGGTGTGGCCACAGTAATGTTTCAGGGTGTGGCCACAGTAATGCTTCAGGGTGTAGCCACAGTAATGTTTCAGGGTGTGGCCACTGTAATGTTTCAGGGTGTGGCCACGGTAATGTTTCAGGGTGTGGCCACAGTAATGTTTCAGGGTGTGGCCACGGTAATGCTTCAGGGTGTGGCCACAGTAATGTTTCAGGGTGTGGCCACAGTAATGTTTCAGGGTGTGGCTATATCAATGTTTCAGGGTGGGGCCACAGTAATGTTTCAGGGAGTGGCTACATCAATGTTTCAGGGTGGGGCCACAGTAATGTTTCAGGGTGTGGCCACAGTAATGTTTCAGGGTGTGGTCACAGTAATGTTTCAGGGTGTTGCCACAGTAATGCTTCAGGGTGTCGCCACAGTAATGTTTCAGTGTGTGGCCATAGTAATGTTTCAGGGTGTGGTCACTGTAATGTTTCAGTGTGTGGCCACAGTAATGTTTCAGGGTGTGGCCACAGTAATGTTTCAGGGTGTGGCCACAGTAATCTTTCAGGGTATGGCCACAGTAATCTTTCCGTGAGTGGCCACAGTAATGTTTCAGAGAGTGGCCACAGTAATGTTTCAGGGAGTGGCCACAGTAATGTTTCAGGGTGTGGCCACAGTAATGTTTCAGGGTGTGGCCACAGTAATGTTTCAGGGTGTGGCCACAGTAATGTTTCAGGGTGTGGCCACAGTAATGTTTCAGGGTGTGGCCACAGTAATGTTTCAGGGTGTGGCCACGGTAATGTTTCAGGGTGTGGCCACGGTAATGTTTCAGGGTGTGGCCACAGTAATGTTTCAGTGTGTGGCCACGGTAATGTTTCAGGGTGTGGCCACGGTAATGTTTCAGGGTGTGGCCACAGTAATGTTTCACGGTGTGGCCACAGTAATGTTTCAGGGTGTGGCCACAGTAATGTTTCATGGTGTGGCCACGGTAATGTGTCAGGGTGTGGCCACAGTAATGTTTCAGGGTGTGGCCACAGTAATGTTTCAGGGTGTGGCCACGGTAATGTTTCAGGGTGTGGCCACAGTAAAATTGTAGCAACAACATTTTTCGGCGTCCACATTTCATGCCGTTGACAAGAGAAATCTGTTTTTAATCTTATTTGAAAACAGAAAACTGACTTTGGAAGAATTATATCCTGGCTGTAACTTCTAAGGTAAAACGAGAGATAAACAAAGAAAGAAAGAAGGGAAGGGAGAGAGGGATAACATTTTTTTTTCTAAGAAATATATTTTCTTCGTGATGGATTTCTCGAGGATTTTTTTTTTAACTATGAAAATGAGAGATACAGTTAGAAATGTGGGCGCGCGTACGCACACACACACACACACACACGCACACACATACGCGTCCCCCCCCACACACACACTGGCTCATGGAGTTCAACCCCCACCAAGTGCAAAGTCATGAAGACTGGGGAAGGGCAAGGAAGACCGCAGACGGAGTACAGTCTACGGGACCAGAGACTACAAACCTCACTCAAAGAAAAGGATCTTGGGGTGATTATAACACCGGGCACATCTCCTGAGGCGCATATTAACCAAATAACTGCTGCAGCATACGGGCGCCTAGCAAACCTAAGAATAGCATTCTGACATCTCAATAAGGAATCGTTCAGGACCCTGTACACCGTGTATGTCAGGCCTGTATCGGAGTATGCAGCACCAGTTTGGAACCTACACCTGGCCAAGCACGTAATGAAATTAGAGAAAGTGCAAAGGTTTGCAACGAGATTAGTCCTGGAGCTAAGGGGCGTGTCCTACGAGGAGAGGTCAAGGAAAATCGACCTGATGACACTGGAGGACAGGAGAGATAGGGTGAAATGATAACAATGTATAAAATACTGAGAGGAATTGACAAGCTGGACAGAGACAGGATGTTCCAGAGGTGGAACACAGCAACAATGGGTCACAATTAGAAGTTGAAGACTCAGATAAATCACAGGGATGTTAGGAAGTATTTCTTCAGTCACATAGTTGTCAGGAAGTGGAATAGTCTGGGAAATGATGTAGTGGAGGCAGGATCCATACATAGCTTTAAGAAGAGGTATGATAAAGCTCATGGAGCAGGAAGAGGATGTACTAGTGACCAGTGGAGAGGTGGGGCCAGAGCATGGTCAACCCCTGCAACCACAACTAGGTGAGTACACACACACTCAATCTCAAACACACACACACACAAACACACTCAACCTCAAACACACACACGAAAAGGGAGGAAGAGTGGGAAAGGGCTCGAAGAGCTCGGCAATAAAATGGAGGAGAGGATGGCTGCAGAGAGCAGAAAATGGGAGCCACAAGCCATAGCAGCAGAAGCTAAGATACAGAGCTTAGAAGAGGAATTAACAATCTGAAACAGTCTAAATAACTGAAGGACAGTACAGCCATGATATCAGTCACAGATGAGGGGACTGTAGGAACATAGGATCTATACTGTATGCAGAGGCCCTGTTAGACCCAAGTGGAGCCCGGGAAAAGATGAGTAGCACATCAGGAACAAATGAGGGGACTAAAGACAATGAAGGAGCTAAACTCTTTGCAGAGGCTCTAACAGACAACTGCAGTGGCCAGGAAAAGCTGAGCAGGGAAAAAGAGAGACCACTGAGCACAGACCCAAAAGCTAGAGAAGAGATTGAAGGAAGGAAAGCTTCAATGTCAAGAACTAAATCGTCTCAGGGGATTCAAAAAGGAATTACAGTGGGAGGACAAAAGGAAGAGGTCGTTATTTGTCTATGGGCTCCAGGAAGTTGAAGAGGAAACTTGTGGAGCAAGAAAACACGAGGAGAAAAAAGTGATTGAAAGTATCATGAAAGCAATAAAGAGGCCGACATGACCCAGCTGACAAATTTTCTGAGAATTGGTTGGTTTGCAAGAGGAAAGAAAACGGCCAGTCAAAGTGATTTTCAAGGCAGAATCAGCTCGAAACAGAATCCTGAAGGAGAAAGCATGATTAAGAGACAAACTGGAGTACTGGAGAGTATACCTCGACCGAGACAGAACACAAGAAAAAAGGCAGATACTGAAAGAGATGTTACAAAGACGTCAGGAGGAATGAGAGGCATTGACGGAGATGAGCAGGGAACCCAGACCCAGGTGGAAGAGCAAATACCTCCTCGGGGAACCACCCACAGAAGGAATCAAACCATGGCAGCCCCAATGCAACTGGGAAAAATCTAAACCAAAAACCCACACACTGTACCCGCCTCCACCAACCTCATCATAAACCCCAACCCCACAGCAACCCCTATAGGCCCCAGTCAGTGACACTGGTCTGTGGTTTACTGCAGTTCCTGTCTCCTTTTTTAAAAATTAACTACATTTGCTGTTTTCCATACCTCAGGTAGTCGCCCTGTTTCGATAGATGTTTGAAGATTGTTGTTAGGGGACAAGACCCTGCTCCTCTCTCAGGACCCCAACCCCCCCCATTTCCCCCGACCACAGTTTT
>WNWK01006889.1:10000-100216 GCA_009830355.1 Cherax destructor | reverse complement strand
TCCCTGGCAGGTTTTTCCCCCTATCTACAAGACGTACCTGGCAGGTTTTTCCCCTCATTAAAAGAGCTACCCGGTTTTTCCCACCATCTACAATGACTTTTACCTGGAAGTTGTTCCACTCATCTACAATGACGCTACCTGGCGGGTTGTTCCACTCACTACAATGACGTTACCTGGCAGGTTGTTCCACTCATCTACAATGACGCTCCCTGGCAGGTTGTTCCACTCATCTACAAGACGCTACCTGGCAGGTTGTTCCACTCATCAACAATGACGCTACCTGGCAGGTTGTTCCACTCATCTACAATGACGTTACCTGGCAGGTTGTTCCACTCATCTACAATGACGCTACCTGGCAGGTTGTTCCACTCATCTACAATGACGCTACCTGGCAGGTTGTTCCACTCATCTACAATGACGCTACCTGGCAGGTTGTTCCACTCATCTACAATGACGTTACCTGGCAGGTTGTTCCACTCATCTACAATGACGCTACCTGGCAGGTTGTTCCACTCATCTACAATGAGCTACCTGGAAGGTTGTTCCACTCATCTACAACACGCTACCGGGCAGGTTTTTCCCACTCATCTACAATGACGCTACCTGGCAGGTTGTTCCACTCATCTACAATGACGCTACCTGGCAGGTTGTTCCACTCATCTACAATGACGCTACCTGGCAGGTTGTTCCACTCATCTACAATGACGCTACCTGGCAGGTTGTTCCACTCATCTACAATGACGCTACCTGGCAGGTTGTTCCACTCATCTACAATGACGCTACCTGGCAGGTTGTTCCACTCATCTACAATGACGCTACCTGGCAGGTTGTTCCACTCATCTACAATGACGCTACCTGGCAGGTTGTTCCACTCATCTACAATGACGCTACCTGGCAGAGTTGTTCCACTCATCTACAATGACGCTACCTGGCAGGTTGTTCACTCATCTACAATGACGCTACCTGGCAGGTTGTTCCACTCATCTACAATGACGCTACCTGGCAGGTTGTTCCACTCATCTACAATGACGTTACCTGGCAGGTTGTTCCACTCATCTACAATGACGCTACCTGGCAGGTTGTTCCACTCATCTACAATGACGCTACCTGGCAGGTTGTTCCACTCATCTACAATGACGCTACCTGGCGGTTGTTCCACTCATCTACAATGACGCTACCTGGCAGGTTGTTCCACTCATCTACAATGACGCTACCTGGCAGGTTGTTCCACTCATCTACAATGACGCTACCTGGCAGGTTGTTCCACTCATCTACAATGACGCTACCTGGCAGGTTGTTCCACTCATCTACAATGACGCTACCTGGCAGGTTGTTCACTCATCTACAATGACGCTACCTGGCAGGTTGTTCCACTCATCTACAATGACGCTACCTGGCAGGTTGTTCCACTCATCTACAATGACGCTACCTGGCAGGTTGTTCCACTCATCTACAATGACGCTACCTGGCAGGTTGTTCCACTCATCTACAATGACGCTACCTGGCAGGTTGTTCCACTCATCTACAATGACGCTACCTGGCAGGTTGTTCCACTCATCTACAATGACGCTACCTGGCAGGTTGTTCCACTCATCTACAATGACGCTACCTGGCAGGTTGTTCCACTCATCTACAATGACGCTACCTGGCAGGTTGTTCCACTCATCTACAATGACGCTACCTGGCAGGTTGTTCCACTCATCTACAATGACGTTACCTGGCAGGTTGTTCCACTCATCTACAATGACGCTACCTGGCAGGTTGTTCCACTCATCTACAATGACGCTACCTGGCAGGTTGTTCCACTCATCACAATGACGTACCTGGCAGGTTGTTCCACTCATCTACAATGACGCTACCTGGCAGGTTGTTCCACTCATCTACAATCGACGCTACTCTAGGCACGGTTGTTCCACTCATCTACAATGACGCTACCTGGCAGGTTGTTCCACTCATCTGCATGACGCTACCTGGCAGGTTGTTCCACTCATCTACAATGACGCTACCTGGCAGGTTGTTCCACTCATCTACAATGACGTTACCTGGCAGGTTGTTCCACTCATCTTACCGCAGTGTTCCTCTACAAGACGTACTGGGGTTGTTCACTATTCTGACCCTGGCGGTTGTTCACTTCACAATGACGTACTGGGTGTTCCACCATTCAAGACTACCTGGCGGTTGTCCTCATCTCAATGCGCTACTGGCAGGTTGTTCCCATCTACAATCTGTTGTTCACTCATCACAGAGTACCCAGGTTGTCCATCATCTCACTCCTGCAGGTTGTTCACTCATCACAATGAGCTGAGTTGTTCACTATCTCAATGCGCTACTGGCAGGTTGTTCACTCATTCAAGCGTACCTGCGGTTGTCCTCATTCAATGCTACCTGGCGGTTGTTCCACTCATCTCAAGAGCTCTGGGTGTCCACTCATCTCAAAGCTACCTGCGGTTGTTCACTATCTAATGAGTACTGGGTTGTTCTCATCTCGACTACCTGGAGGTTGTTCCTCATCTACAAGAGCTCCTGGCAGGTTGTTCCCTCATCAAGACTACCTGCAGGTTTCACTCATCTAAGAGTACCTGGCAGGTTGTTCCTATCTCAAGAGCTACCTGGCGGTTGTTCCACTCATCTCAATGAGCTCCTGGCAGGTTTTCACTCATCCTGACGCTCCAGCGAGTTGTTCTCATCTCAAGACTCCTGGAGGTTGTTCCCATCTACAATAGTCTGGCGGTTGTCCTCTCTCAAGACGTACCTGCAGTTGTTCACTCATTAAATGAGTACCGTTGTTCCCTATCTAACGTCCGAGTTGTCACTCATCTACGACGCTACCTGGCAGGTTGTTCCATCATCTCATGCGCACCTGCAGTTGTTCCCTCACTCAATGACGCTCCGGCGGTTGTTCACTCATCTCAATGACGCTACTGCAGGTTGTTCCTCTCATGAGTACCTGCAGGTTGTTCTCATCTACATGACTACCTGGCAGGTTGTTCCACTCATCTCAACGTACTGCAGGTTTTCCCATCTACAATGACGCTACCTGGCGTTGTTCCCTCATCTACAATGACGTACCTGGCAGGTTGTTCCACTCATCTCAAGCGCTACCTGGGATCACAGCGCAGTGATGACACAGCGCAGTGATGATCACAGCGCAGTGATGACACAGCGCAGTGATGCACAGCGCAGTGACACGCAGTGATGACACAGCGCAGTGATGACACAGCGCAGTGATGACACAGGCAGTGATGATCCAGCAGTGATACACAGGCAGTGATGAACACGTATGACGCAGTGATGACACAGCGCAGTGATGACACCAGTGGCGCAGTGATGACACAGCGCAGTGATGACACAGGCAGTGATGACACAGCGCAGTGATGACACAGAGCAGTGATGACACAGCGCAGTGATGACACAGCGCAGTGATGACACAGCGAGTGATGACCAGGCAGTGATGACACAGCGCAGTGATGACCAGGCAGTGATGACACAGAGCAGTGATGACACAGCGCAGTGATGACACAGCGCAGTGATGACACAGAGCAGTGATGACACAGCGCAGTGATGACACAGCGCAGTGATGACACAGCAGTGATGACCCGCAGTGATGACACAGCGCAGTGATGACACAGCGCAGTGATGACACAGAGCAGTGATGACACAGCGCAGTGATGACACAGCGCAGTGATGACACAGCGCAGTGATGACACAGCGCAGTGATGACACAGCGCAGTGATGACACAGCGCAGTGATGACACAGAGCAGTGATGACACAGCGCAGTGATGACACAGCGCAGTGATGACACAGAGCAGTGATGACACAGCAGTGATGACACAGGCAGTGATCACAGCGCAGTGATGACACAGAGGATGACACAGCAGTTGACACAGCGCAGTGATGACACAGCGCAGTGATGACACAGGCAGTGATGACACAGGCAGTGATGACACAGCGCAGTGATGCACAAGGCGCAGTGATGACAGCGCAGTGATGACACAGCGCAGTGATGACACAGTGCGCAGTGATGACACGGCAGTGATGACACAGCGAGGCAGGCTTAGGCGGATGAACAGCGCAGTGATGACACAGCGCAGTGATGACACAGCGCAGTGATGACACAGCGCAGTGATGACACAGCGCAGTGATGACACAGCGCAGTGATGACACAGGCAGTGATGACACAGCGCAGTGATGACACAGCGCAGTGATGACACAGCGCAGTGATGACACAGCGCAGTGATGACAGCAGGATGCACAGGCAGTGATGACACAGCGCAGTGATGACCAGCCAGGTCAGTGATGACACAGCGGTGATGACACAGCCGTGATGACTCACAGCGCAGTGATGACACAGGCAGTGACACAGCAGAGTACACAGGCAGTGATACACAGGCAGTGATGACACAGCGCAGTGATGACACAGCGCAGTGATGACTCACAGCGCAGTGATGACTCACAGCGCAGTGATGACACAGCGCAGTGATGACTCACAGAGCAGTGATGACACAGCGCAGTGATGACACAGCGCAGTGATGACTCACAGAGCAGTGATGACCACAGCGCAGTGATGACACAGCGCAGTGATGACACAGCGCAGTGATGACACAGCGCAGTGATGACTCACAGCGCAGTGATGACTCACAGAGCAGTGATCTCACAGAGCAGTGATGACTCACAGCGTAGTGATGACTCACAGCGTAGTGATGACTCACAGCGTAGTGATGACTAACAGCGCAGTGATCTCACAGCGCAGTGATGACACAGCGCAGTGATGACACAGCGCAGTGATGACTCACAGCGCAGTGATGACTCACAGCGCAGTGATAACTCACAGCGCAGTGATGACTCACAGAGCAGTGATGACTCACAGCGCAGTGATGACTCACAGAGCAGTGATGACACAGAGCAGTGATGACTCACAGCGCAGTGATGACTCACAGAGCAGTGATGACTCACAGAGCAGTGATGACTCTACAGCGTAGTGATGTCTCACAGAGCAGTGATGACTCTCACAGCGCAGTGATGTCTCACAGAGCAGTGATGACTCACAGAGCAGTGATGACTCACAGCGCAGTGATGACTCACACAGCGTAGTGATGACTCACACAGCGTAGTGATGACTCACAGCGCAGTGATGACTCACACAGCGTAGTGATGACTCACACAGCGTAGTGATGACACAGCATAGTGATGACTCTCACAGCGTAGTGATTATGACTCACTTAGCATCTGTAAAATATGACAACTGGAATCAATGTAAGCCAGAACTAACACACAAGCTGGGCCAGGAGCTGTGACTCGACCCCTGGAACCACATGTAGGAGAATACCTGAAACAACAGATCAAAAAGAACGTATATCTCTGCTTCTATCTTCTGAAGAGGGTCTCAGTTTGAGACGGAAATATACAGCTAACGAGTTTTGGTTACCATTTGAACGTTGCTCTACACTGGACATCGTAGAAGTGAACGTTCAGTTAGGTTACTTTATGTTAGGTTAAGTTAGGTTAGGTTAGGTTGGGTTGGGTTAGGTTAGGTTAGGTTTGTCAAGAAACAGGACAAGTGTTTCCTGACGCGGGTCTTAGTCATATGATGACCCGCAGCTGGAGATTTTGGTCATCTGACCGAGGCCTTCCGCTGGCTCCCCTCTCCTCTCTAAAAATTATGATTATAAACATTAAGTGCAGTAAGTACCAGTTAAGTGGTAATGGAGAATGGGGAAAGTGTATAAAGGAAGAAAGTATTAGATTAAGTATTTAAGAAAAAAATAGAGAAAGTACCTTCGCTCACATTCATATCTGGATCTATCTTCCATGTCAGTAGGAAGAAAGTAATAGAGAAAGTACTGAAAGAAAAAACAAGAGAAAGTATTCAAGTACCTTACCTCACATCTGGCTCTATCTTACTCCTACTAGGTGTCGTTCCTCCCTGCCCAAGGCAAGACATCCCCCCCCCCACCTTATTATCATCATTGAACAATTCCTTAAGTTATTCCCTCCATCTTCTCAGTACCAGCATACATAGGGGGGATTACCAATAGACCCCTGGCTGTCTTCAAGACCCCCCTGGCTGTCTTCAAGACCCCCCTGGCTGTCTTCAAGACCCCCCTGGCTGTCTTCAAGACCCCCCTGGCTGTCTTCAAGACCCCCCTGGCTGTCTTCAAGACCCCCTGGCTGTCTTCAAGACCCCCCTGGCTTCTTCAAGACCCCCTGGCTTTCTTTAAGACCCATGGCTTTCTTTAAGACCCCCTGGCTGTCTTCAAGACCCCCTGGCTGTCTTCAAGACCCCCTGGCTGTCTTCAAGACCCCCTGGCTGTCTTCAAGAACCCCTGGCTGTCTTCAAGATCCCCTGGCTGTCTTCAAGACCCCCCTGGCTGTCTTCAAGACCCCCTGGCTGTCTTCAAGACCCCCCTGGCTTTCTTCAAGACCCCCTTGCTTTCTTTAAGACCCCTGGCTTTCTTTAAGATCCCTGGCTGTCTTCAAGACTCCCTGGCTGTCTTCAAGACCCCTGACTGTCTTCAAGACCCCTGACTGTCTTCAAGACCCCTGGCTGTCTTCAAGACCCACTGGCTGTCTTCAAGACCCACTGGTTGTCTTTAAGACCCTCTGGCTGTCTTCAAGACCCACTGGCTGTCTTCAAGACCCGCTGGCTGTCTTCAAGACCCCTGGCTGTCTTCAAGACCCCTGGCTGTCTTCAAGACCCCTTGGCTGTCTTCAAGGCCCCTGGCTGTCTTCAAGACCCCCTGGCTGTCTTCAAGACCCCCCTGGCTGTCTTCAAGACCCCCTGGCTGTCTTCAAGTCTCCCGGGCTGTCTTCAAGACCCCCTGGCTGTCTTCAAGACCCCCCTGGCTGTCTTCAAGACCCCCCTGGCTGTCTTCAAGTCTCCCTGGCTGTCTTCAAGACCCCCTGGCTGTCTTCAAGAAGGCGCTGGACAGGCACCTAAAGTCAGTACCTGACCAGCCGGGTTGTGGTTCCTAAGTCTGTTTACTTGCGGCCAGCAGTAACAGCCTGGTTGATCAGGCCCTGATCCACTACGAGGCCTGGTCATGGACTGGACCGTGGGGGGGGGGCGTTGACCCACGGAACCCTATCCAAGTATAACCTCTCTCACCAGAACACACTCATTCGCCACTCTGCCGTAATGTGTGTGTGTACTCACCTATTTGTGGTTGCAGGGGTTGATTCACAGCTCCTGACCCCCGCCTCTACGTATCATTTATGACGTGATGGAAACAAATCAATGTCTTCTTCAGCCAAAGTTGAAACAGAAAACGGAAATATTTACCTGTTGTATCTCCTGTTATTATTATTGTTGTTGTTGTGGTTATTATTATTGTTATTATTATTACCATTATTATTATTATAGTTGCTATAGTTTTTATTATTATTATTATTATTATTATTATTAGTGTATAGTTATTATTATTATTTTATTTTGTTGTTTGTTGCTTTATATTATGTTCTATCTATAAACATTTTTATCATAGCTAAACAGTTTTATCATAGCTAAAACAACGTTTTTATCTAGCTAAAACAACGTTTTATCATAGCTAAACAACGTTTTTATCATAGCTAAAACAACGTTTTTATCATAGCTAAAACAACGTTTTTATCATAGCTAAAACAACGTTTTTATCATAGCTAAAACAACGTTTTTATCATAGCTAAAACAACGTTTTTATCATAGCTAAAACAACGTTTTTATCATAGCTAAAACAACGTTTTTATCATAGCTAAAACAACGTTTTTATCATAGCTAAAACAACGTTTTTATCATAGCTAAAACAACGTTTTTATCCTAGCTAAAACAACGTTTTTATCCTAACTAAAACAACGTTTTTATCCTAGCTAAAACAACGTTTTTATCATAGATAAAACAACGTCTTTATCATAGCTAAAACAACGTCTTTATCATAGCTAAAACAACGTTTTTATCCTAGCTAAAACAACGTTTTTATCCTAGCTAAAATAACGTTTTTATCCTAGCTAAAACAACGTTTTTATCCTAGCTAAAACAACGTTTTTATCCTAGCTAAAACAACGTTTTTATCATAGCTAAAACAACGTTTTTATCCTAGCTAAAACAACGTTTTATCCTAGCTAAAACAACGTCTTTATCCTAGCTAAAACAACGTTTTTATCTAGCTAAAACAACGTTTTTATCCTAGCTAAAACAACGTTTATCATAGCTAAAACAACGTTTTATCATAGCTAAAACAACGTTTTTATCTAGTAAACAACGTTTTTATCTAGCTAAAACAACGTTTTTATCTAGCTAAAACAACGTTTTTATCCTAGCTAAAACAACGTTTTTATCATAGCTAAAACAACGTTTTTATCCTAGCTAAAACAACGTTTTTATCCTAGCTAAAACAACGTTTTTATCCTAGCTAAAACAACGTTTTTATCCTAGCTAAAACAACGTTTTTATCCTAGCTAAAACAACGTTTTTATCCTAGCTAAAACAACGTTTTTATCATAGCTAAAACAACGTTTTTATCCTAGCTAAAACAACGTTTTTATCCTAGCTAAACAACGTTTTTATCCTAGCTAAAACAACGTTTTTATCCTAGCTAAAACAACATTTTAATTCTAGCTAAAACAACGTTTTTATCCTAGCTAAAACAACGTTTTTATCTAGCTAAAACAACGTTTTTATCCTAGCTAAAACAACGTTTTTATCCTAGCTAAAACAACGTTTTTATAATAGCTAAACAACGTTTTTATCATAGCTAAAACGTTTTTATCATAGCTAAAACGTTTTTTTTATCCTAGCCAAGGGGTATTTTCTAACTTAGCCAAGACAACGTTATTATCCTAGACAAGACAATAATATAACGTTTTATAAAGGGGGTGGACTGGTAAGCCAGCGGAAGGCCTCGGTCAGATGACCAAAAGCTCCAGCTGTGGGTCATAATATGACTAAGACCCGCGTCAGGAAACACTTGTCCTGTTTCCTGACAAACCTTATCTAACCTAGTCAAGACAACGTTTCTGTCCTAGTCAAGACAACGTTTCTGTCCTAGTCAAGACAACGTTTCTGTCCTAGTCAAGACAACATTTCTGTAATAGTCAAGATAACATTTCTGTCCTAGTCAAGACAACGTTTCTGTCCTAGTCAAGACAACATTTCTGTCCTAGTCAAGATAACATTTCTGTCCTAGTCAAGACAACATTTCAGTCCTAGTCAAGACAACGTTTCCGTCCTAGTCAAGACAACGTTTCTGTCCTAGTCAAGACAACGTTTCTGTCCTAGTCAAGACAACGTTTCTGTCCTAGTCAAGACAACGTTTCTGTCCTAGTCAAGACAACGTTTCCTCTCCCTGGTTGGGTTTAACGGTCCTGGACCAACAGAGAGGTCAATAGACCAGCAGTGACCTTGCTGTTGGTCTGACACCAACTAGGAAGCAACAAGGAAGCCTATGTAGCAGACCTGTCCACCTGACCGTTGTGTCAAGTGTGCAGTGTGTTTGTCAGTGAGTGTCAGTTTTAGAGTGTCAGGTTTGGTCAGTGTAAGTTCAGTGTGTTGTGTCAGTGTAGTGTGTCAGGTGTTGTGTCAGTGTAGTGCAGTGTTTGTGTCAGTGTGGTTCGGTTGTGACAGGTGTAGTGGTCAGTGTGTTGTGTCAGTGTAGTGTAGTAGTGTTTGTCAGTGTAGTGTGTCAGTGGTAGTGTGCAGTGTGTTGTGTCAGTGTAGTGTGTCAGGTGTTGTGTCAGTGTAGTGTGTCAGTGTGTTGTGTCAGTGTAGTGTGTCAGTGTGTTGTGTCAGTGTAGTGTGTCAGGTGTTGTGTCAGTGTAGTGTGTCAGGTGTTGTGTCAGTGTAGTGTGTCAGTGTGTTGTGTCAGTGTAGTGTGTCAGTGTGTTGTGTCAGTGTAGTGTGTCAGGTGTTGTGTCAGTGTAGTGTGTCAGGTGTTGTGTCAGTGTAGTGTGTCAGTGTTGTGTCAGTGTAGTGTGTCAGTGTGTTGTGTCAGTGTAGTGTGTCAGTGTGTTGTGTCAGTGTAGTGTGTCAGTGTGTTGTGTCAGTGTAGTGTGTCAGGTGTTGTGTCAGTGTAGTGTGTCAGGTGTTGTGTCAGTGTAGTGTGTCAGGTGTTGTGTCAGTGTAGTGTGTCAGTGTGTTGTGTCAGTGTAGTGTGTCAGGTGTTGTGTCAGTGTAGTGTGTCAGGTGTTGTGTCAGTGTAGTGTGTCAGGTGTTGTGTCAGTGTAGTGTGTCAGGTGTTGTGTCAGTGTAGTGTGTCAGTGTGTTGTGTCAGTGTAGTGTGTCAGTGTGTTGTGTCAGTGTAGTGTGTCAGGTGTGTGTGTCAGTGTAGTGTGTAGGTGTTGTGTCATGGTGTAGTGTGTCAAGTCAGTGTTGTGTCAGTGTAGTGTGTCAGGTTTGTGTCAGTGAGTGTGTCAGGTTTGTGTCAGTGAGTGTGTCAGGTGTTGTGTCAGTGTAGTGTGTCAGTGTGTTGTGTCAGTGTAGTGTGTCAGGTGTGTGTCAGTGTACGTCGTGTCAGTTGTGTGGTGTTGTGCAGTGAGTGTGTCAGGTGTTGTGTCAGTGTATGTGTGGTGTTGTGTCAGTGAGTGTAGTCAGGTGTTCTGTCAGTGTAGTGTGTCGGGTGTTGTGTCAGTGTAGTGTGACCAGGTCAGTATGTGTCAGTGTGTGTGTCGTGTGTTATGACTCAAGTCATGTATGTTGTGTGTGGTAGTGAGTGTGTAGGAATGCAGTGTGTTGTGTGTGTGAGTGTAAGAACCACCAGTCATGTATGTTGTGTGTGGTGAGTGTAAGAACCACCAGTCATGTATGTTGTGTGTGGTGAGTGTAAGAACCACCAGTCATGTATGTTGTGTGTTGTGACTGTAAGAACCACCAGTCATGTATGTTGTGTATGGTGAGTGTAAGAACCACCAGTCATGTATGTTGTGTGTGGTGAGTGTAAGAACCACCAGTCACGTATGTTGTGTGGTGAGTGTAAGAACCACCAGTCATGTATGTTGTGTGTGGTGAGTGTAAGAACCACCAGTCATGTATGTTGTGTGTGGTGAGTGTAAGAACCACCAGTCATGTATGTTGTGTGTGGTGAGTGTAAGAACCAAAAGTCACGTATGTTGTGTATGGTGAGTGTAAGAACCACCAGTCATGTATGTTGTGTATGGTGACTGTAAGAACCACCAGTCATGTATGTTGTGTGGCGAGTGTAAGAACCACCAGTCATGTATGTTGTGTGGTGAGTGTAAGAACCACCAGTCATGTATGTTGTGTGGTGAGTGTAAGAACCACCAGTCATGTATATTGTGTGTGGTGAGTGTAAGAACCACCAGTCATGTATGCTGTGTATGGTGAGTGTAAGAACCACCAGTTACGTATGTTGTGTATGGTGAGTGTAAGAACCACCAGTCATGTATGTTGTGTGTGGTGAGTGTAAGAACCACCAGTCATTTATGTTGTGTGTGGTGACTGTAAGAACCACCAGTCATGTATGTTGTGTGTGGTGAGTGTAAGAACCACCAGTCATGTATGTTGTGTGTGGTGAGTGTAAGAACCACCAGTCACGTATGTTGTGTGTGGTGAGTGTAAGAACCACCAGTCACGTATGTTGTGTGTGGTGAGTGTAAGAACCACCAGTCATGTATGTTGTGTGTGGTGAGTGTAAGAACCACCAGTCACGAATGTTGTGTGTGGTGAGTGTAAGAACCACCAGTCACGAATGTTGTGTGTGGTGAGTGTAAGAACCACCAGTCACGAATGTTGTGTGTGGTGAGTGTAAGAACCACCAGTCACGTATGTTGTGTATGGTGAGTGTAAGAACCACCAGTCACGAATGTTGTGTATGGTGAGTGTAAGAACCACCAGTCACGTATGTTGTGTGTGGTGAGTGTAACAACCACCAGTCATGTATGTTGTGTATGGTGAGTGTAAGAACCACCAGTCAAGTATGTTGTGTGTGGTGAGTGTAACAACCACCAGTCATGTATGTTGTGTGTGGTGAGTGTAAGAACCACCAGTCATGTATGTTGTGTGTGGTGAGTGTAAGAACCACCAGTCACGTATGTTGTGTATGGTGAGTGTAAGAACCACCAGTCACGAATGTTGTGTGTGGTGAGTGTAAGAACCACCTGTCAAGTATGTTGTGTGTGTTGAGTGTAAGAACCACCAGTCACGTATGTTGTGTGTGGTGAGTGTAAGAACCACCAGTCATGTATGTTGTGTGTGGTGAGTGTAAGAACCACCAGTCACGTATGTTGTGTATGGTGAGTGTAAGAACCACCAGTCATGTATGTTGTGTGGTGAGTGTAAGAACCACCAGTCATGTATGTTGTGTATGGTGAGTGTAAGAACCACCAGTCATGTATGTTGTGTGTGGTGAGTGTAAGAACCACCAGTCATGTATGTTGTGTGGTGAGTGTAAGAACCACCAGTCATGTATGTTGTGTATGGTGAGTGTAAGAACCACCAGTCATGTATGTTGTGTGTGGTGAGTGTAAGAACCACCAGTCATGTATGTTGTGTGTGGTGAGTGTAAGAACCACCAGTCATGTATGTTGTGTGGTGAGTGTAAGAACCACCAGTCACGTATGTTGTGTGTGTGATTGTTAAGGAGTGCGTCTGCTGTGTTATGGTCGTTAAGGAGTGTGTCTGCTGTGTTGTGGTCGTGAAGGAGTGTCTGCTGTGTTGTGGTCGTGAAGGAGTGTGTCTGCTGTGTTGTGGTCGTTAAGGAGTGTCTGCTGTGTTGTGGTCGTTAAGGAGTGTGTCTGCTGTGTTGTGGTCGTTAAGGAGTGTCTGATGTGTTGTGGTCGTTAAGGAGTGTCTGCTTAGTTGTGGTCGTTAAGGAGTGTGTCTGCTGTGTTGTGGTCGTTAAGGAGTGTCTGCTGTGTTGTGGTCGTTAAGGAGTGTGTCTGCTGTGTTGTGGTCGTTAAGGAGTGTGTCTGCTGTGTTGTGGTCGTTAAGGAGTGTCTGCTGTGTTGTGGTCGTTAAGGAGTGTCTGCTTAGTTGTGGTCATTAAGGAGTGTGTCTGCTGTGTTGTGGTCGTGAAGGAGTGTCTGCTGTGTTGTGGTCGTTAAGGAGTGTGTCTGCTGTGTTGTGGTCGTTAAGGAGTGTGTCTGCTGTGTTGTGGTCGTGAAGGATTGTCTGCTGTATTGTGGTTGTGAAGGAGTGTCTGCTGTGTTGTGGTCGTTAAGGATTGTCTGTTGTGTTGTGGTCGTGAAAGAGTGTCTGTTGTGTTGTGGTTGTGATGGAGTGTGTCTGCTGTGTTGTGGTCGTGAAGGAGTGTCTGTTGTGTTGTGGTCGTGAAGGAGTGTGTCTGCTGTGTTGTGGTCGTTAAGGAGTGTCGTGTTGTGGTCGTGAAAGAGTGTCTGCTGTGTTGTGGTCGTGAAGGAGTGTCTGCTGTGTTGTGGTCGTGAAGGAGTGTGTCTGCTGTGTTGTGGTCGTTAAGGAGTGTCGTGTTGTGGTCGTGAAAGAGTGTCTGCTGTGTTGTGGTCGTGAAGGAGTGTCTGGTGTGTTGTGGTCGTGAAGGATTGTCTGCTGTATTGTGGTCGTTAAGGAGTGTGTCTAGTCTGCTGTGTTGTCAGAGAGAGAGGAAGCAGAGAGCACAAGGAAGGTGGAAGACCTAACAGAATATAAACCAGGGCAGAGTTTCCTATCCTAAACGACAGACGACGACGTTGAAAGTCTATCGACTACACTATGCTCAAGGCTTCACGTAAATTCTTCACCAGACAAAAATACTTTAATTCCTAAAATAGAGATTAAAATCATCTCTAAGCATACATACACACTGTGAAGCCTAGCCAATATCTATACAGGGTTATAAATAACTTATATATATTGAAAACTTAATATTATATTTGTAAGAAATAATCTGTGCAATGTACAAGTATTTACATATTGTTACCTAGATAATATTGTATCACATCCAACCTGCCTGACCACAACTGTCTGCATCATACCACCAGTTAAATGCAATCACAGCAAAAATGAAAAATGACATAGTATCCCTTAATGTGATTTAAAACTGATTAATATATACATATACATACATATATATATATATATATATATATATATATATATATATATATATATATATATATATATATATATATATATATATATATAATAAAGGGGTCCACCTCTGGTGTAAATTGTGGGACCCATAGCCTCGGAGAAGTGGATAAAAGGCTTCATGGAAGAATATTTGGATTTCTTCCTGAAGCCATTTGAATATTCCACTTCCCCTATCACCCATTTTCATTCTTTTTCACCAATAGGTATATTTTATTACATAATATGGTACAAAGATTTAAGAGATACATTTGTTGTGGAAAATAAGATGAGTAGTCATATACAGTACAGTTTGTAGATAAAATCATCTCATAGTCCAGATTGTACAATGTTATATATATATTATAATATAAATATATATATATATATATATATATAATACGATATATATATATATATATAATAGAGAAATATAAATAGCCTTTCGTGACTACTCACATTATCAAGGAACTATAAAGGAAACATGACAAGAGGACTTATATAGGGCAAGACTACACCTCACAGTCACTGTGACTGTGAGGTGTAGTCTTGCCTTATATAAGCCTTGTCATGTTTCCTTTATAGTTCCTTGATAATGTGAGTAGTCACGAAAGCGCTTGAATTCTCTATTTTTCATAGTGGTTGTCTTGCATATTTTGATATCACCTGTTTACTGTGATCTTTTGCATATATATGTGTATATATATATATATATATATATATATATATATATATATATATATATATATATATATATATATATATATATATCGTATTCATAAGTAGATGGGAAACATATACATCCATCTTTCTCTAGATGAGGTATATACATTGATCCCTGATGAATATATGACTATACATGATAAATATACATGACTATACATGGCAAATATACAGTATATGACTATACACAATCACAGCCAAGGTGTATACATTGTCGTCATACAGAATGCATCATCTCGTCATGTATACAGTATACATGACGAGGTATACTCAGTGTCATGTATACAGAGACAAAATGTATGAAATGATGACTTATGACCAGACTATCATTCATACAGTGATATGATGGCTATGGTTATAATGACCATGGCCATACAATATGATGACTGTTATAATGACCCGTCCATACAATGATATGATGACTGGTTATAATGACCAGTCCATACATGATGACTGGTTATAATGACCAGCCCATACAACGACATAACTATTATAATGACCAGCCCATACAATGACATGACTGGTTATAATGACCAGCACATACAATGACATGACTATGGTTATAATGACCAGCCCATGCAGTGATACGATGACCAGCCCATACAATATGATGGTTATAATAACCAGCCTGTATAATGACATGACTATGGTTATAATGACCAGTCTATACAATGACATAACTATAATGACCAGCCAATCACTCTAAACACTGAAGTCTCTTCATGGTCAGCACTCTCTGAATGTCCAGCTGCACCTCCACCGCTGCTCTGAGTGGCATGGACCTCAGCTGAGAGGCCACATTCATGCCAAACTGATAAAACTCATCCCGTGGCACTGAGTGGCACCCTTCGGAGGCTGCATCTTGCTGATCTGAACTGATGCAGTGGACACTCAGAGACGGTACGACAACCTCCGCCGGGGTAAACAACGCGGCAGCGTCCTTCGCGTCCTCGCTGTCAGCCGCATAATCAAGCTCCTCTGTTTTGATTTCTTCCACGTTCCAACTTTCTCCGCTACACGTAACTTCCGTATCCTTTAATGAGAGAAAGTGACGTCAGGAACAAGATAAACGCAATTACTGGTCTCTAATTCGTAATTACGTTACGTAATGTACGTTTTAGCTGTGTGATCTCAAGACCATTGTAAAGAAGTCTGTATGTTGTGTAAATAAGTCTGTATGTTGTGTAAACAAATCTATGTTGTGTAAACAAGTCTATGTTGTGTAAACCAGTCTGTATTTTGTGTAAACAAATCTATATTGTGTAAAAAATTCTATGTTGTGTAAACAAGTCTATGTTAAGTAAACAAATCTATGTTAAGTAAACAAATCTGTTGTGTAAAACTTAAAAATACTCGTTTCATAATGAAAATGTTTACAAAAATGTGACCCCAGGCTTAGTCCATGGCAATTGCACATGGGGCGAAACGTTTCATGCAAAATGTGCCCCAGGGCTAAATGTGCCATGGGGTGAAACTTTGCACATGGTGTCGAAACGTTGCATCTGGTGACGAAACGTTGCACATGGTGACGAAACGTTGCACTGGTGAAAATTGCCAAATAGTCTTGCACGTCTGTCTCTACGGTTAATATTGCCAAAAAGATTTCATTTGCTTCTATGTCTCGACGCTCTAAGTTTGCCTAAAATGCAGAAGCATCAATTTTAGATCCACGGAAGGAGAGAACCAACTCTTGGTCAAGAGCCCTTGAAAGGGCATCATTTGATCCGCGAAAGGAGAGAAAGTAACTGTAATATATTATAAATATATACCATAATAAATAAATATTGAATATATATAATATAATAATATATATATATATATATATATATATATATATATATATATATATATATATATATATATATATATATATAATATATAATATATATTAAATTATTATATAAATATTTTATATTTATATTTTTATTTTTATTATATTTATATTTTATACATTATAAAAATATATATATATATATATATATATATATATATATATATGTCCGTATAGCAGATTTATTTACTCATATGTGTCCATAATGCGTGAGCATTTATTTTTTTTTGTTTTTTTGCACATATCCAAGTTCAATTTTGAGTTTTTCCTCTCTGTACTCTGGTATTGTTTTCGTAAACACATTGTTCTTCTTATGTTCCCGTGAGTTAGATTTTTAGTTTTTGTTTTAGTGGTTAATATTTTCTTAGACTGTTTTTGAGCGCCGGATACTTTCCTTTTTTTTTCCCTAAAAAAAAGTAGTAAAATCTGGTGTTTTTGTATTTTTTTTGTATGTGTGTAAAGCTGTGATGTTGAGTTGGAGTTAAGCTGCAGGTTTAAGCTGCAGGTTTAAGCTGCAGGTTTAAGCTGCAGGTTTAAGCTGCAGGTTTAGTAACACACGCTGAACTCAAGCTGGTATGGATGTAGTGTTGTGCTGGATGTGCTCTGCTTGCTTGCCTACCTACCTATCTACTGTGTCTGAGTGAAACTTACGGGATTATGCAAGGTGATATGCACTTCTACCATCTCTCCTCATATTCACTTCTACCCTGCCGTTCCTCTGTCTCCTGCTGATATTCAGTTCTATCCTGTCCTTCATCCTCTCTCTTCCTGATAGACAGTTCCACCCTCTCCCTCCTCCTCCCGATATGCACTTCTATCCCCTCCATTCTCCCTCCTCCAGTAAAGACTTTAGGAAGGATAATATCTATTAGCCTAGACTACTGAACACCCTAAAAACTTTAAAAATCCTCATCTACTAGTGAGAGAGCCATTAACATTTTCCCTAATCAATCACAACTCAAATCGTCATCCACAACTCTCGCTATTCAACCCCAATTTTCAATTCGTTTTGTTCAGTCACGTCTACGTACTCGACTTTCCTCTAGACAATTATAAGTTAAATTAGCTTGAGCTGCTAGGCGATTTTAGACGATTTGTTAAAATCCTGTTGATAAGCCGAAGATTTCATGCACATTGGCAGAATCTTACTACTTTTGTTAAGGTGATAGATGTGAGTGAATCCCTGAACCAATCACTGTGGATCTGATCGTAACCTTGAAAGTTTATTGCGTGTGAAGACTTCGACTTCAAGGTTTTCTAAGAGTAGAAGACTTCAAACCTGAGACTTTTTCGAAGACACTGATGAATGAAACATTCGCACAAGAGGTTTCTTCAGTCAAATACATGTGAGAACAACGCAAGGGGCAGAAGTGTTTTTGACGCCATCAGTTCGTCAAGGGTGACATAACGATCACGTCAATACTGTCATTACTGTTTCCATCGTTGTATTTGTCTGTATACGACTAAAGAAACCTGTTGTGCAGGTGAAACGTTTCGGCAATAAATGTGTCTTAGTCATCAACACAGGAATAGCTCCAAGTCTTCATATCTGGGGTTTCAGTAGTAAGAGAAGCCCCAGTCAATGTGGTCTACGGTGGTTACCTCTAGATAGTTATCAGTAAGCTTACATCTCCCACCATAATGCTTGTTATCAACTGGTTTTTTATCTTATTATGGAGATGCATAAAGAACACTAGTCGGACCGAAGCATCCTTATAAGCTTCTTTCTCTTGTGTTTGGGATATTTGTGTATGGAGATGTCTTGTGAGCTCAACAAGTGCTTAGCCTGATGTCCTCCCTGACGTCTCCGATGTTATCTAACATCCTTGCAGATTACTGTTACAGAGCCTAGGTAATTGGAGGTAAACAAGATTTGATCATAACATCCTTGCAGATTACTGTTACAGTGCCTAGGGAATTCGAGGTAAACAAGATTTGATCTGAGAATGGAGAGGGGGGTAGCTCCAGCTTCAAGAATCAAGAACCTTTTCATCACTATCAAGGAACGTCTTAGGAGACTTCACGGAAGTAAGAGTGTGGACCTGGAGACGCGTCCAGGGGCTCCTAACATTCATCCGCCTTTCCAGAATGCAGAACGCCTTTCCAGAATGCAGAACGTCTCGTCCAGCAGGGCGCTCTTGGCTTCCAGCCGCCTGCTATGCAAGAGAAAAAGTCCGTTGGATCAAACGTTCTCGACGCTGATTGGCTCAGGCAACCCCACCCGCTCTGATTGGCTGTCCGTTCTCAACACTGATTGGCCGCGGAGAAGACACCCGCTCTGATTCGCTGGCCGTTCTTCGCGCGGGAAAGGTCGAACGAGATTTAAAACTTCGGCCAGGAAGGTAATTTGGAGAGTGACGTATCTTCCTTGGTTCTCCTGTTTTAGTTCTCAATTGTCTTTAAGTTGAGCTTTGCAAAACCCAGAGAGAACTTCTTGCCGATAAATATATGCTAACACTGAGACTACCAGAACTACAATAAACTCTCACAAACAATTTAAGCTAAAAGTCCGTGACCTTCACAATTAGCAACACACAATTCCAGACTCATGGGGTAACCCGAGACGACGCTTCGGCGCCTCCTGGACAACTGTCATAGGGTGAAACATCGCATAAAAGTTCATCCCATGTGTGGGGGTTAGTTGTGTACCGTCAGAACCGAACCTCAGTGGAAGACCAACCTTATCTACCAGTCCCCAGTCGCTGTACGACCCCTCACGAGTTTAGTGCTTCCCCATGACTTTAATAACAGTAATTAATTATGAGTGATGATTATAAGTTGATGATAATGAGGTCACTGCATTAGTGGTACAAGTAGCAGCAGCAGCAGCTTTCAAAATGTATAGCGCCATCTTTTGCGACGTGGGCGAAAGGTCATGTGTTACTGAGTTTAAATAAAGACATGGACATGCAGAACCAGACTCTTATTTGCACGTTTCGCTTTAAGTTGAGCGTTACTAAGAGTGAAAGGTTGTAGACGAAAGGTCTTTTTTTCTGAGTATTGTACCTTTGTCCATATATCTGCTAAAAGCCACAATACCGTGGCTGGAACAATTCACTGCCCACAATACCGTGGCTGGAACAATTCACAGCCCACAATACCGTGGCTGGAACAATTCACAGCCCACAATACCGTGACTTGGGACAATTTACAGCAAGCAACTGTGGCTGGTACAATTCACAGCCCACAATATTGTGGCTTGGGACAATTTACAGCTAGCAACTGTGGCTGGGGAAATTTACAGCAAACAATACTGTGGGTGGGGCAATTCACACCCCACAACACCGTGGCTGGGACAATTCACAACCCACAATGCCGTGGCTGGTACAATTTACAAATAATAATACCGTGACTGGAATAATTCATAAATCATGCCTTGAAGAAATCTTAGACGTTTCGCTCCTTCCTGGACCATTTTCAAATCACACTGGACTGGATAATAGTTCATTAAGAAGCGAAACGTCGTCTAGTTTCCTAAGTGTGAGTCATTTGTTACTTTCAAAATGTAACTGTCGGTGTTTCGCTCTTTAGATAGTTTTACAAAGTCACAACTGATTATCAAGCTAACTAGCCTGACCTGATCCAAGAGGTCAAGTCAACTAGCCTGACCTGATCCAAGAGGTCAAGTCAACTAGCGTGACCTGGCCCTCGTAGACAGGTTAGTGCAATTAGCCTGACCTGATCGTTTCAGTGGAGCCATTAAACTCAACTTGATCACAGTAGAAACGTCAGGCAAACTAGCGTGACCTGACCCTCATACGAAAGGTCAACCGGATGGTCCACGACCTCACGTGGGCGTGGGGTTGGCAACCCTGGCGTGTCAAGGCTTGGCAGCCCTGGAATCAATAACAAGGTTGACCGGCTTCGGACTTATAAAAATGTTGCTACTGCTTTCAAATGTCAATTGCAATATTTTCTGACGTACTGTAAGGGAAGTACTGCCCTTAATGAAGACCCCAGCTTCTCCAGGTGTATAATTCTCACTGAATGAGCTATGAAAGGAGGCAAATATGGAATCTGCCGGCCGGCGTCTGTCAAGTGATCAATGGTCGCCCGTCCCTTTGAAAAATTCAGTTTCAATCTTTGCTTAGATAACAGCCAGGGAGCGGGGTCTTGACGCCCGTCAGACGCACAACAAATAATGTCTTTACGTTCCCGTTTTGCCCAATCGACAGCTTGGCGAAATGTATATTTCGACTGGATGGTGGTGCCAACTGGCGGAGGCGACGGGAAGTGCAGCTGGAGTCATGGCCCCTTTACCCTGTGTGCCGACCACCGCTATGTATCCCTCCCTCCAACCCCCATCCTCCATCCTTCCTAGCCCCCTCCGACCCCTATCCCTCCTTCCACTATCCGTCCCCCCATATCTACCCTCCTCCATTTCCCATTCCTTCCCCAGGTCCTAGAAAAAGTTCACCTCTTTCTCCATTCCCCTCCTGGTGTCTTCCTGAGCACATTCCCCTCCTGGTGTCTTCCTGAGCACATTCTCCTCCTGGTGTCTTCCTGAGCACATTCCCCTCCTGGTGTCTTCCTGAGCACATTCCCCTCCTGGTGTCTTCCTGAGCACATTCTCCTCCTGGTGTCTTCCTGAGCACATTCCCCTCCTGGTGTCTTCCTGAGCACATTCCCCTCCTGGTGTCTTCCTGAGCACATTCCCCTCCTGGTGTCTTCCTGAGCACATTCCCCTCCTGGTGTCTTCCTGAGCACATTCTCCTCCTGGTGTCTTCCTGAGCACATTCCCCTCCTGGTGTCTTCCTGAGCACATTCTCCTCCTGGTGTCTTCCTGAGCACATTCCCCTCCTGGTGTCTTCCTGAGCACATTCTCCTCATGGTGTCTTCCTGAGCACATTCCCCTCCTGGTGTCTTCCTGAGCAGGAATGATGCAAGAATTAAGATTTATAAATTGCGCCTCGTACATGACAGTCATGACACAGTCATGACAGTCATGGTGCCGCACGACAGACATTTACATTTAAACTACTAAAGGATTACGATGGAAATAAGTCACTTTGTCCTTTTTTGGGTTATCCTAGGTAATTTACACTATGCATGATAATTCTACTTATGTGTATCTGTGCTTAAATAAACTTAATATTACAATAACCCAGGATAACCCAAACCAAACTGTGGTTTCTTTCTTTAAAGTCCCTAGGCCCTCTTCCCCAGGATGCCACCCACGACAGTCGACTAATACGTACTGTACCTACGTACAGTACGTAAAAATCCAATGGAAATAAGTCTGACTTTTTTGGGTTATCCTGTTACTATGTATGATAATTGTACTAGTGTGTACCTGCACCTAATGTTATTAAACCATTTATGAGTTTTTTCCCCTATTTAAAACCTTATTTGTGCACTTAACATACCTACCTACTTAGGTACATACTACCAGAAGCAAGTGCTTTACCTAGTGACACCAACAAGAGTGAATCATAACAATGTCTGGCTGTTGTAAGATTACCTTAGACTTTATTTTACATAACTGACCATTATTTTTTAATTTATGTATATACCAAAAAGTTCATTACTCCTGCATGAATGTATCAGCCGGTGAAGTATATACGCCCTGAATAAATTAATGTTATTTATACAGACTTTAGGATCTCATGAACCCATCTCTCTCTCTCTACATTGCTTGTGTTCTTCGTTATTTATATATATAAAGTACTAGATGTGTTTGTGTCGGCCATTTTACGGTATCGGTTAAACAGCGACCGATACCAGTCGATACTTTTTAAAAATATTAGATATTACACGTGTGCTTAAAAATATCAACGTTAACACTCTACCTCGAGCTGTGACGCGACCCATGCAACCACGTATAGGTGAGTACACACACACACACACACACACACACACACACACACACACACACACACACACACACACACACACACACACACACACACACACACACACACACACACACACACACACACACGAGGATCAATTCCCAAGAGAATATGGTTAAGAAACGTGTTTGTCTTGTCGAGTAATTTAGTCCGCCAACTGACGTGGTTGGGTGGTCACACCTGCGGCTCTAGCCACAACGGTCCGGGGTTCGAGCCTGCAAACAAGTCTGTACACAACAAGCTTAGTTGTGCTCCAGTAGCTTCACACACACAGTGACTGGGCCAGGAGCTATGACTCGACATCTGCAACAACTGAGTACACACACACACACACACACACATGAAGAGGCGGGGCCAGGAGCTGTGAATCGATCCCTGCAACCATAAATAGGTAAATGCAAGGTCGTGAAGATTGAGGAAGGAGGAAGAAGACCGGACAGGGACTATAGACTCGGGGGACGGAGGCTAAAGCCTTCAATCAAAGAGAAAGAGTTGGGGGTGAGCACAGTGCCTGGTACATCACCAGAGCCACACATCAATATAATCTCTGCAGCCAATACTTGTCTGGCAGATGTAAGAGTTAACTTCAGGAATCTCAATACAAGTCATTCCTGGCTCTTTATACAGCATACACATCAGGTCCATTTTGGAGTACACAGCACCAGTGTGGAACCCATATCTGAGGAAGCATGTTAAGAAACTGGAGAAAGTGCAGAAGTACTCACCTAACTGTGATTACAGGGGTAGGGTCATAGCTCCTGGCCCCGCTTGTTCCTGATTTATGGGGTGTGAACTATGAGGAGAGATTAACGGTACTCAATGTAACGACACTGAAGGACAGAGCAACCGGTGGAGACATGATAATAACATGAAATATTAAATACTCAGGAGAATTGATAGGGGAAAGAGGGACATGCTGTTTGAGAGGCGGGAAACAGGTACTCGGGGACACAGTTGGAAGTTAAAAGCAGGTGAGACACAGGGATGTTAGGAAGTATTTCTTCAACCTCAGTGGTCGCGAAGTGGAATGATCTAGATGAGGCTGTAACAGAGGTAAGTTCCATAAATAGTTTTAGGAGCAAGTACGATAAGACTGACGAGGCTAGGAGAGGGTAAATCTGGCAAGCAGCAAGTTGAGAGGCAGGGCCAGGAGCTGAGAATCAACCTCTGCATCTACAAATAGATGAGTACACACACAGGGAGAGAGTGAACCTAATAGCGAACAGCAAAGAGGCAGAGACAGGGCCTGGAGCTGTGATTCAACCCCTGCAACCACAAGTAGGGTGAGTACATACCAGCCATCACATCTAGGCGACAACACATTTCCACCCGTTCATAATGAAGGGAGTAGAGCCATATATAGAGTGGCATCCCAAAATACATATTTATATGGAAGATTACCTGGGTAAGGTAATTTTAACATAAATTATTGAAAAAACATTAGTATCCCCGTTGTTTACAATATGATTGAGAATACTAGATGACAACACAAGAGTTTACACCAGCAGAGATGAAATCTACTTGATAGATGGATAGACAAAATTGAAACAAAATCAAACAGGACAAGAAGGATTATAGGTTTAAAAACGAGTCCAACGTCGTCAGGCGGTGGGACCAGACATTCTGGGATTGAATAACAGCCTCCCGGATTTCACGGACCACAGGACCATAACTTTTCAAATAGGCTGTGTTCAGTGGATGATCTAAATACTCCAAAAGTGTTTCAACACCTGCCCTTGCTGCTGAAGTTTTTGGTCTTGGAGACATTGAGTCGTCGTCGTCATTTTCGGAATGTTCTGAGTGCAACACTGATTCTGCAATCTCTGCATCCGTCAGAGATTGCACACCAGGGTCGTCTTGGTCACACTCTAGCCAGTCGTGCACCTCGTCTTGTGTAGGTTTTTCCCCAGCCTCGAGTAACTGGCCATGGAAATCAATAGCCTCATCAGAGGCATCGAGAGTTTCGCCATACACCTTTCTTCTGCTCAGTCCGTGGCGCAACTTAAAACGGAAGAGCCAACCCTCAGATGCCTTGAACTCTGATAGGCCAATCTGCTTGCTGAATTCTTCTGCAGCCATTTTAAGTTCAGCGCCACGAACCATCATACCACTACCACGTTGCTGTAGGTACCACTTCATCACGCACTGATCCAGTTCCAAGCTCTGTGGCTTCGCCATCACTTTTCTTTCGGCACTTTTTCCAGTTTTTGAGGCGGCAGAAAACTCACTTGTGTAGGCCATAATCTTATCACGAGCCTTCTTGATATCACAGAGGCTCGACTTTGCCAAATTATACTCAGCCATAAGTCGAGTGTTGGACCAACCTGCATCCACATGCCACAATATTTCCCTCTTTTTTTCTAAAGTAAGCACATTCCTGGTTCTCTTTGGTGCCATACACAAGATAGCTAGGACAAAACACAGCATTAATAATGCTAAAAGGACTGGAACCCCCACAAAGGCCACAAACTCGCTTCCGGACTGCACCGCCATTATGCGGACGTGTTCGGTTAGGAGACAATAGCGGGACTGAGTCTGAGAACAGTGGGTGGCGAAGAGCGGTCCACTAAAGTGCGCGCATAGTTTGATTCAACCTTCTGCCGTATCCGAACAGCTGTTCGGATGTTTCGGTAATAATTTTAGAATTTTGCCCTTTCCCAAGGCGTTCGGATATTGGCGAGGTTCGGATAATGGCAGGCCGGATATACAAGGTATCACTGTATGTTCATTCTGGCTGATGGCAGGAAGAGAGAATATATGATTATATATAAGGTCATAAAAAAGGCATAAAAGAATAGATGAAGATTTCTTTGTACTGTAACTGAAGGAGGGATAAGAAGAACGTTTTTATTTATAGAGTACTAGATCAATGGATTATTTAGAAGAGGAAGTAGTAGGTGCTACAACCATCAAAAATTTAATGTATGTGTGTCTGTACCCACCTAATTGTGGTTGCAGGGGTCGATTCATAGCTCCTGGTTATGGTTGTGTGTGTGTGTGAAAAATAATGAAGATGGGACACAAAGAGCATAGCTCTTCTCTTGTGATTACAAACAGGCAGTTTTAAATACACACACACACACACACACACACACACACACACAGATGAGCTGTGAATCGACCCCTACAACCACAAATAGGTAAGTACACACACACTAGTGGTACTCAACTAATAGATTCTGAAGAGGATTTTGACACTGCCCACAGCAGAACATTAACCTTAAAAACTGGTAAAACATGCTGATGTAACTTGAAAGACAACTCCGGTGGTTAATAGAATACCTAAGAAGTGGACAGTAGGGCATTCTGGCATTAACAGTGACCCTCTGGCACTAATAGTGACCCCTCTGGCACCAACAGTGGTTTTCTGGCACCAGCGATGAGATTCTGGCACTAGCAGTGACTCATACAAAAAGTACCTTTGATATACCCGGCCATGTGGCAGGCTTGTTTAATGCTTGCCTGAGCAACCAGGCTGTTGCTGCTCCTGGCGGCCACACAGTGAACGTTTCCTGGTGTTGTGCAGTCACCCCTCTGCCAGATGCGCCCTCAACCACATCAGTTTCCCCTAACACCAATGGAAATAGGTCACTGACTTTTTTCGGGGTTATCCTAGGTAATTTGCACTACGTATAATAACTGTACTTATGTGTACGTGTACGTAAATAAACTTAGCCATTACAGTCGCACTGGGATAACCCTCAACAATGCTTCAGAATGTGTTAGGTTGAGGCCCAGTTCCTGGACCCATTATGTACCTCTGTAATCTTTTGACTACCGCCCACAGGATGGGTATGGGCTGCATAATAAAGATATTAAACTAACTCTTCCTGGTAGTGATAGCTCCACATGCAGATATTTTTGTCAGTAGATAATGAATCCCTATATATTATACTTGTGTAGTATATCATAGTACCAGCTATATTATAGTTAGGATCCCTATCTAGCTGTGACGTCACGAGCCCCTCGACTACACTGGTGTTGCTCTGCGACCAACTCCGTTGTATCTACGACAATACATGGCACACATGGGAAGGATCACAAGGCATGAAGAGGGTAGCTGCAATAAGGAAGGCGCCCAAATTACGTAGGTCCAGTAGCAGAAAAAGAGTCTAGATGGGAATCCCTTGTGTAAGTTTATTTACGCACAGATACACACATAAGTACAATTATCATAGTATAAATTGCCTAAAAAAAAATCAAAGTGAATTATTTCCATTGTGTGTGTGTGTGTGTGTGTGTGTGTGTGTACTCACCTAATTGTGGTTGCAGGGGTCGATACTCAGCTCCTGGCCCCGCCTCTTCGCTGTCCGCTACTGGGTCTCTGCTCTCCCTGCTCCATGAGCTTTATCATACCTTGTCTTAAAACTATGTATGGTTCCCGCCTCCACTATATTGTTCGCTAGACTATTCCACTTCCTGACTACTCAATGGCTGAAGAAATGCTTCCTAACATCCCTTTGACTCATCTGAGTCTTCAGCTTCCAGTTGTGCCCCCTTGTTTCTGTGTTCCCTCTCTGGAACATCCTGTCACTATCTACCTTGTCGATTCCCCGCAGTATTTTGTATGTCGTTATCATGTCTCCTCTGACCCTTCTGTCCTCCAGTGTTGTTAGTCATATTTCCCTCAACCTTTCTTCATAGGACAGTCCCCTGAGTCGTGGAACTAGCCTTGTCGCAAACCTTTGCACTTTACTGCACTCTCTGACCGCGGGTTCGAACCCCACCCGTGGTATGGTTTCTTTGCACTTTCTCTAATTTCTTGACGTGTTTGACCAGGTGTGGGTTCCAGACTGGTGCTGCATACTCCAGTATGGGCCTGACGTACACGGTGTACAGTGTCTTGAACGATTCCTTACTGAGGTATCGGAACGCTATTCTCAGGTTTGCCAGGCGCCCATATGCTGCAGCAGTTATCTGGTTGATGTGTGCTTTCGGAGACGTGTCCGGTGTTATACTCACCCCAAGAGCTTTCTCCTTGAGTGAGGTTTGCAGTCTTTGGCCACCTAGCCTATACTCTGTCTGCACTCTTCTTTGCCCTTCCCCGATCTTCATGACTTTACATTTGGCGGGGTTAAATTCGAGAAGCCAGTTGCTGGACCAGGTGTCTAGCATGTCCCGGTCTCTTTGTAGTCCTGCCTGATCCTAATCTGATTTAATTCTCCTCATTAACTTCACATCATCTACGAACAGGGACACTTCTGAGTCTATTCCTTCCATCATGTCATTCACATATACCAAAAATAGCACTGGTCCTAGGACTGACCTCAGTGGGACCCCGTTCGTCACAGGCGCCCACTGTGATACCTCATCATGTACCATGACTCGTTGTTGCCTCCCTGTCAAGTATTCTCTGATCGATTGCAGTGCCCTTCCTGTTATACGTGCCTGATCCCCTAGCTTCTGCACTAATCTCTTGTGAGGAACTGTGTCGAAGGCCTTCTTGCAATCCAAGAAAATGCAATCAATCCACCCCTCTCTCTCGTGTCTTACTCCTGTTACCTTGTCATAAAACTCCAGAAAGTTTGTGACACAGGATTTGCCTTCCATGAATCCGTGCTGGTTGTCGTATATAATCTTGTTCCGTTCCAGGTGCTCCACCACTCTCCTCCTGATAATATTGTCCAGGACTTTGCATACTATACATGTCAGTGACACTGGTTTATAGTTTAGTGCCTCGTTTCTGTCTCATTTCTTAGAAATGGGAACTACATTTGCCGTCTTCTATACCTCAGGTAGTTGCCCAGTTTCAAGGGATATGTTGAAAATTGTTGTTAGTGGCACACACAGCGTCTCTGCTCCCTCTCTAAGGACCCACGGGGAGATGTCTGGTCCCACCACCTTTGAGGTATCAAGGTCACTTAGCAGCTTCTTCAACTCCTCCTCAGTTTTGTGTGTGTGTGTGTGTGCGTGTGTTTATTACCCAATATACATATTATAAAAATATAAGGATTAACAACTTTTATAAATCTTAAAAAAAAATCTATACATAATACATAGATACACAGCATCAGTATTCCTCCCACCTGTGTACTGGAGACATTGAACATGGAGTTCATGAAGAACATGTTGTCCCCTGCATGAAACTGATTCTTCTGGCCAGTGTTTGTAGGAGTTTTCTCTTGACCACCATCACCTGCTGCCACCTGACTATCCTCATAGGTGACTCCCGTGGTAGCTAGGAAGGCTGCCCTGTGACCAGAGCCATGTTCGTGCTTGAGAAAGTCATCTTTCTTGGGACGGATGTCAACTGGCTTGCCATTGGTGAAGACATTGTTCTGTTTGGCCTCTATACATAACCTGCAATACACGCAGTCGTTCTCCACAAAGGCCCATGGGAACAATGTCAGCCACTCTTTCTTGAACTTTCGGGACATTTCCCGCATGACACTAGGTTTGGTGGACCTTAAAGGTGGTGTTGGTCTTGCTGGTGGGTTCATGGTGTCCCTGAGGGCTGGTGGTAGCAGCAGTTCATCGCTTGCATTTAGACGGTA
Source organism: Cherax destructor (assembly GCA_009830355.1). NCBI lineage: Eukaryota > Metazoa > Arthropoda > Malacostraca > Decapoda > Parastacidae > Cherax > Cherax destructor. The sequence goes on along the minus strand of WNWK01006889.1, from coordinate 71,307 downwards.
AAAATTAGAGAACTTGACCTGTTTCACGTCACTGTTTTCGTGTTTCCTCTTCGTGTGGCCATCACTGAAGGCGACACACACTGCTGTGTCCCCCATGACATGGACGGCATCTATGGGCGTCTCTATGACACGCTGGAAAATGTTTTTGATGAAATCTGCCACAGTGCTCTATGCCAGAGCCTCAACCAACGGCATAAACAGAGGCTGTAGTCTACTGTTGCTTCCTCTGAGGCGCATGTGTACGGGGCTACGAAATTTTCTGAACTGTGTAACAGCATTCACTAACTTCTATTATTGTTCCTAACCTCACACTAACTTACTATAGTAATCAGAGTCTGTGATTTTGTTATATTTGGACCGGGAGGATGTGTGGCTTGGTGTACTGAGCGTTTTAACATGGCACAAGAGGGGGGTGAAGTCGGTATTTTGTGGCTTAGCCAGTTTGGCGAACGAATCTGGAAAGGTTTAAGCAATGTGGAATTGTTTTAGCCAGTGGCTAATGGCGAGCGAGCCGGCCCCAGCCTGGCTTCTCTCTTTTCTAGCATCTGCTCTCTTTATCCTTGAATCCTCTCTTTACGCTCTCTACCCTCTTTTTTTATTCTTCCACCCCTCCTACCTCTCCTCTCTCTCTCTCTCTCTCTCTCTCTCTCTCTCTCTCTCTCTCTCTCTCTCTCTTTCTCAGCAGTTATGGGTGGCATCCTGGGGAAGGGCCTAAATATGCAAAGGAAAATAAGCCACCCTGCTAGGTTTGCGCCACCCTGGCTTATTAACCCTCGCGGTTTATATTTCTAATCAAGCCTCACATTAATTACGAATTGGTAAAAGGCGTTAGAGATAAGGGAATCAAAAACTGTCCCCCAAAACAAACGTTATATATACAAATAACGAATAACACAAGCGATAGAGGGGAAAAAGAAATATGCAGAGAAAATAATGGAAAGAGAGAAAGTAAGAAGCAGAGGAAGAGAGAAAGTTAATAAGGTAGGTTGCAGTTCGCATATTGAAGTAGTCACGAAGGTCTGAACTTGTCATGGTACACCCTTGTTGCTGAAGGTGTGGGTGTGTCCTCAGGACGTGGCATGCTAGGGGCGTGGGCGTGCTAGGGGCGTGGGAGTGCTAGGGGTGTTGGCGTGCTAAGGGCGTGGAAGTGCTATGGGAGCGGGTGTGGGCGTGCTAGGAGAGCGGGCGTGAGAACACTGGGGCGTGGACGTGGGAGCGAGAATGGGAGTGGATGTTTATTCCCTAAAATAGGAACTGAAATAAGCTCTTGGAGCATACACACCTCTCAGTGTATACACAGTGTATATACACTGAGACAATCACCTCAGTGTATATACACTGAGACACCTCTCAGTGTATATACACTGAGACAATCACCACAGTGTATATACACTGAGACAATCACCACAGTGTATATACACTGAGACAATCACCACAGTGTATATACAGACATACCTCTCAGTGTATACACAGTATATATACACTGAGACAATCACCTCAGTGTATATACACTGAGACAATCACCACAGTGTATATACAGAGACACACCTCTCAGTGTATACACAGTGTATATACACTGAGACAATCACCTCAGTGTATATACACTGAGACACCTCTCAGTGTATATACAATCAGAGACATACCTCTCAGTGTATACACAGTGAATATACACTGAGACAATCACCTCAGTGTATATACACTGAGACAATCACCACTGTATATACACTGAGAGACACACCTCTCAGTGTATACACAGTATATATACACTGAGACAATCACCTCAGTGTATATACACTGAAACAATCACCACAGTGTATATACAGATACACACCTCTCAGTGTATACACAGTGTATATACACTGAGACACCTCTCAGTGTATATACAATCAGAGACATACCTCTCAGTGTATACACAGTATATATACACTGAGACAATCACCTCAGTGTATATACACTGAGACAATCACCACAGTGTATATACACTGAGACACCTCTCAGTGTATATACACTGAGAGACACACCTCTCAGTGTATACACAGTATATATACACTGAGACAATCACCTCAGTGTATATACACTGAGACAATCACCACAGTGTATATACAGAGACACACCTCTCAGTGTATACACAGTGTATATACACTGAGAGACACACCTCTCAGTTTATACAGTGTATATACACTGAGAGACACAGATCTTGGTATATTCAAATAAATTTATATATTTCAAGCCTTTAATAAAGACAAAGATTTAAATACAATTAATAATGTAGTCAAAACTTTGTTTTACTTATATAAATTTTAGGATTTTAAGTTTGAGTAAATTAGTGACTTTGAGTACATCCAATGTGACTGTTAGAGTACATCCAATTTGACTGTTAGAGTACATCCAATGTGACTGTTAGAGTACATCCAATGTGACTGTTAGAGTACATCCAATGTGACTGTTAGAGTACATACAATGTGACTGTTAGAGTACATACAATGTGACTGTTAGAGTACATCCAATGTGACTGTTAGAGTACATCCAATGTGGCTGTTAGAGTACATCCAATGTGACTGTTAGAGTACATCCAATGTGACTGTTAGAGTACATACAATGTGACTGTTAGAGTACATCCAATGTGACTGTTAGAGTACATACAATGTGACTGTTAGAGTACATCCAATGTGACTGTTAGAGTACATCCAATGTGGCTGTTAGAGTACATACAATGTGGCTGTTAGAGTACATCCAATGTGACTGTTAGAGTACATACAATGACTGTTAGAGTACATCCAATGACTGTTAGAGTACATCCAATGTGACTGTTAGAGTACATCCAATGTGGCTGTTAGAGTACATACAATGTGGCTGTTAGAGTACATCCAATGTGACTGTTAGAGTACATCCACTGTGACTGTTAGAGTACATCCAATGTGACTGTTAGAGTACATCCAATGTGACTTTGAGTACATCCAATGTGACTGTTAGAGTACATCCACTGTGACTGTTAGAGTACATCCAATGTGACTTTGAGTACATCCAATGTGACTGAGTACTTCCAATGTGACTGTTAGAGTACATCCAATGTGACTGTTAGAGTACATCCAATGTGACTGTTAGAGTACATCCAATGTGACTTTGAGTACATCCAATGTGACTGTTAGAGTACATCCACTGTGACTGTTAGAGTACATCCAATGTGACTTTGAGTACATCCAATGTGACTGAGTACTTCCAATGTGACTGTTAGAGTACATCCAATGTGACTGTTAGAGTACATCCAATGTGACTGTTAGAGTACATCCACTGTGACTGTTAGAGTACATCCACTGTGACTGTTAGAGTACATCCAATGTGACTGTTAGAGTACATCCACTGTGACTGTTAGAGTACATCCACTGTGACTGTTAGAGTACATCCAATGTGACTTTGAGTACATCCAATGTGACTGAGTACTTCCAATGTGACTGTTAGAGTACATCCACTGTGACTGTTAGAGTACATCCAATGTGACTGTTAGAGTACATCCAATGTGGCTGTTAGAGTACATCCAATGTGGCTGTTAGAGTACATCCAATGTGGCTGTTTGAGTACATCCAATGTGGCTGTTAGAGTACATCCAATGTGACTGTTAGAGTACATCCAATGTGACTGTTAGAGTACATCCAATGTGACTGTTAGAGTACATCCAATGTGACTGTTAGAGTACATCCAATGTGACTGTTAGAGTACATCCAATGTGACTGTTAGAGTACATCCAATGTGACTGTTAGAGTACATCCACTGTGACTGTTAGAGTACATCCAATGTGACTGTTAGAGTACATCCAATGTGACTGTTAGAGTACATCCACTGTGACTGTTAGAGTACATCCAATGTGACTGTTAGAGTACATCCAATGTGACTGTTAGAGTACATCCAATGTGGCTGTTAGAGTACATACAATGTGACTGTTAGAGTACATACAATGTGGCTGTTAGAGTACATACAATGTGGCTGTTAGAGTACATACAATGTGACTGTTAGAGTACATCCACTGTGACTGTTAGAGTACATCCAATGTGACTGTTAGAGTACATCCAATGTGACTGTTAGAGTACATACAATGTGGCTGTTAGAGTACATCCAATGTGGCTGTTAGAGTACATCCAATGTGACTGTTAGAGTACATCCAATGTGACTGTTAGAGTACATACAATGTGGCTGTTAGAGTACATACAATGTGGCTGTTAGAGTACATCCAATGTGACTCTTAGAGTACATCCAATGTGACTGTTAGAGTACATACAATGTAGCTGTTAGAGTACATACAATGTGGCTGTTAGAGTACATCCAATGTGACTGTTAGAGTACATCCACTGTGACTGTTAGAGTACATCCAATGTGGCTGTTAGAGTACATCCAATGTGACTGTTAGAGTACATCCAATGTGACTGTTAGAGTACATCCAATGTGACTGTTAGAGTACATCCAATGTGACTGTTAGAGTACATACAATGTGACTGTTAGAGTACATACAATGTGGCTGTTAGAGTACATCCAATGTGACTGTTAGAGTACATCCAATGTGGCTGTTAGAGTACATCCAATGTGGTTGTTAGAGTACATACAATGTGGCTGTTAGAGTACATCCAATGTGACTGTTAGAGTACATCCAATGTGGCTGTTAGAGTACATACAATGTGACTGTTAGAGTACATCCAATGTGACTGTTAGAGTACATCCAATGTGACTGTTAGAGTACATACAATGTGGCTGTTAGAGTACATCCAATGTGACTGTTAGAGTACATCCAATGTGGCTGTTAGAGTACATCCAATGTGACTGTTAGAGTACATCCAATGTGACTGTTAGAGTACATCCAATGTGACTGTTAGAGTACATCCAATGTGACTGTTAGAGTACATACAATGCGACTGTTAGAGTACATCCAATGTGGCTGTTAGAGTACATCCAATGTGACTGTTAGAGTACATCTAATGTGACTGTTAGAGTACATCCAATGTGGCTGTTAGAGTACATACAATGTGACTTGATACATCAAGACGTAGAACATCCAATGTGACTGTTAGAGTACATACAATGTGGCTGTTAGAGTACATCCAATGTGGCTGTTAGAGTACATCCAATGTGACTGTTAGAGTACATACAATGTGGCTGTTAGAGTACATCCAATGTGACTGTTAGAGTACATACAATGTGACTGTTAGAGTACATCCAATGTGACTGTTAGAGTACATACAATGTGGCTGTTAGAGTACATCCAATATGACTGTTAGAGTACATCCAATGTGGCTGTTAGAGTACATCCAATGTGACTGTTAGAGTACATCCAATGTGACTGTTAGAGTACATCCAATGTGGCAGTTAGAGTACATCCAATACATTTTAACTTCACTTCGCCTACCCTCACTAGGAGAGTAGAAGAGACTGACCTAGTGATGGAGGAAGATGGAGTGAGGGAGGGAGAGAGTGATGGAGGAAGATGGAGTGAGGGAGGGAGAGAGTGAGGGAGACTGGCAGAGTACAAGGTTGGAGTGGTAAATAATACATCTCTCCACTGTCGACTAGCTAAAGAGGCTTCATCTCTTCTGAATCACCTCTCACAGACCGTCTTTATCACCTTTCAAAACTATTTAAATACCCTGTCAAAACTGTCTAAATCCCATCAAAACTGTCTATAACCCCTGTCAAAACTGTCTAAACCCTATCAAAACTATCTAAATCCCTGTCAAAAATGTCTAAATCCCATCAAAACTGTCTACATCACTTATCAAAACTGTCTAAATCCTATCAAAACTATCAAAATCCGTCAAAAATATCTAAATCCCCGTCAAAACTTTCTAAATTTGCTATCAAAACTCTAAATTCCGTCAAAACTGTTTAAATTGTCTGTCAAAACTTTAAACTGCTTGTCAAAACTTAAAATTCCCTATCCTGTTTAATTAAATCCCGTCAGGCTGTCTAAATTACCTGTCAAATCTTTTAATCTCTTGTCCTAACTAAAAATCCCCTGTCTAACTGTTTAAATTTCCTGTTAGGTCCGTAAATAACCTGTCAAAAGAGTCTGACTCCGTAGCAACACTTTAAATTATCTGTCCAAACTGTAAATCCCGTCCAAACTATCTAAATCTCCAGTCTAAACTTTTTAAATCTCCCGTCAAAACTGTCTAAATCTAAAGTCCAAACTGTCTAAATCTCCAGTCCAAACTTGTCTAAATCCTCAGTCCAGTGTCTAAATCTCCAGTACAAACTGTTTAAATCCCGTCTAAACTGTCCAAATATCCCGTCAAAAGTGCTTAGATTCCTTGTATACTTTTATGCTATGTATATTTTTCATGGGAGCAAATTCAGCCTGAAGTTTGAGTTTCAGTTCAATTTCATCTATTTTACTCTGAACTTTGAAACTTGTTTACATTATCGTAATATCTAGCACTGAAACATCGGTTCGCTGGGGTGTGGAAATACATAAGCCAGGTATACCACCTTTTGTATACAACATCTGTTAAGAAATTTGTGTACTAGTCCAGGACTACTATGATAGAAAATATCTCTTCTCTCAACTGAAATAAGATTATGCCTAGAAAAAGATGGGCCCACTAAAATATATTCCACGTCTCAGTGACTAAAAAAATCACACAATTTTTAACAAAGCAAATCCCAGATATCAGTAATTACATTCGTCAATATGAAAATATATTTTATGCAAGATCAAAGTCACTAGTGACATAGTACCCAGACAATTAGAAATATTGAAGCCAAACAAGTCACCAGGTCCTGACGAGCTGCTTCAAGGGTTCTAAAGGAATGTAAGGAGGAATTTAGGAAACAATTAGCTAGTCTCCTTAAAATGTAACTACAAACAAGTAAAATGGTGGATGTAAAGCCTAGTCAACACTTCTCGACGCGAAAACTGGCAACAACGTATGAATGGTTTGAAAATAATGAAGATTCAGTAAATGGGCATTACACTTTATTAAATACTTTAGTGAAAGACACGTTTCGCTCACCTGGAACTTTGTCAATTTACTGTAAAGATACCTTTGGCCCTCCCCTGGAGAGCAACACGACTCGTGAAACTCTACACAGGTACTTCAAAGAAAGAGATAGGTAGAGAGACTGATGTATGAATGGATGAGAATTAGCATGCAACGATGTGGATATCCTGTAGGAGGCGCTGTACCAGCAGCATGAGTAAGCAGACGCAGGTACATAGCTCTGCATGAAGAGCTGTAGCTGGCACAGCTCTACAACAACTATAGCTGGTGCAGTTCTGCAAGAACAGCCGTAGCTGGTGCAGCTCTGAATGAACAACAGTAGCTGGCACAGCTCTTTAAGAACAGCCTTAGCTGTCAGAGCTCTGCAGGTACAACCAATGCCTAGTTATATGAATAATTTTTTAGAATCATTTCATTCGCAATTGGAAAACTTGTGATTAACATACTTTCTTTTTACTAGGATCAAGACTGGGTTGTTCTCTTGATCTTTCAACACCTGTATAGCAACTTGCAACACCTCCTCCTCGTTTATCTATTTTTTTTCCATATCTTACACTGCAAACACAATACTGGTGTGTAGCAGACGAATACACGACTTTGTGTATAAGGGAATATTGTGTCAACATCCATGGGCCTAGACTCTTCAACCTGCTACCAGCAGACTCCTTAACCTGCTACCAGCAGACTCCTTAACCTGCTACCAGCAGACTCCTTAACCTGCTACCAGCAGACTCCTTAACCTGCTACCAGCAGACTCCTTAACCTGCTACCAGCAGACTCCTTAACCTGCTACCAGCAGACTCCTTAACCTGCTACCAGCGACTCCTTAACCTGCTACCAGCAGACTCCTTAACCTGCTACCAGCGACTCCTTAACCTGCTACCAGCAGACTCCTTAACCTGCTACCAGCAGACTCCTTAACCTGCTACCAGCAGCTCTAACCTGCTACCAGCAGACTTAACCTGCTACCAGCAGACTCCTTAACCTGCTACCAGCAGACTCCTTAACCTGCTACCAGCAGACTCCTTAACCTGCTACCAGCAGACTCTTTAAACCCGCTACCAGCAGACTCTAACCTGCTACCAGCAGACTCCTTAACCTGCTACCAGCAGACTCCTTAACCTGCTACCAGCAGACTCCTTAACCTGCTACCAGCAGACTCCTTAACCTGCTACCAGCAGACTCTTTAACCTGCTACCAGCAGACTCCTTAACCTGCTACCAGCAGACTCCTTAACCTGCTACCAGCAGTCTCCTTAACCTGCTACCAGCAGACTCCTTAACCTGCTACCAGCAGACTCTTTAACCTGCTACCAGCAGACTCCTTAACCTGCTACCAGCAGACTCCTTAACCTGCTACCAGCAGACTCTTCAACCTGTTACCAGCAGACTCTTTAACCTGCTACCAGTATGTGGGAAGCGTAGAAGAAAGAAAATTCTAATGAGTACATGAACTCAACACCAGAAGACCAGATTTTCTTTACAGACTTAAACATCACCTTTACCTTTATTGAAGACTCTTGGCGTATGGAACACGGCGAGGAGGGAAGAGGGAATCCTTCAGCCTCTATGTGCTCCTTGAATTCATCAACGAATTCTTCGGCCCCACGTTCGTCTGAACTTGCAGCCTCGCCATGCCTTACAACACTGCGTATGCCACTACGCTTCTTGAATCTGTCGAACCAGCCTTTGCTGGCCTTAAATTCACTAACAGCAGCACTCGTTCCTGGAATTTTCTTTACGAGATCCGCATGCAACTGCCTTGCCTTTTTGCAAATGATCGACTCCGCAACACTATCTCCCGCTAACTGTTTTTCGTTGATCCACACCAACAACAACTTCTCCACATCCTCGATTGTTTGTGATCTCTGTTTCGTTAGCATATTTACCCCTTTCGCAACATCAGCTTCCTTGATTTCTGCTTTCTTCGCCAGGATGGAACAGATTGTTGATGTCGACTTGCCATACATCCTGGCGAGATCGGCCACGCGTAAGCCACTTTCATATTTTGCTACAAGTTTTTTCTTGAATTCTATCGTGTTTCTCACCTTCTTTACCAAAGGGCTGGCACTCTGAACTTTCTTTGGCCCCATGGTGGCTTATTTCAGTCACAATCAATAAACAAGCACAAGAAAACAATGGATGAATGCGCGGAGTATTGCTAACTCAACGAAAGACAGAGACAGACTGAGTGTGGTACTCGGGAGAAGCGGCGTCCCAGGCGAACAGACGCATCTCATACACACGATTTCCGAGCGGATGCTCGAAATCCGGGGGAAATATATTAAAAAAGCTTGAAATCCGAATTGCTCTATTTCAGCATCCCTCGAAAACCGGGGGTCCACTGTAATAGCCAAATAATTGAAAGTACTAATCATATATTGCAATGTGTTGTAGATACTCTAATTAAAACTAATAATAACATTAACATTATTAACAACAGACATAATGAGAGATATAACAACAATATACATTATTCCATCGGTAAGAGGCTATACTAGTATGGTAGTTACCTGGATTTTTACCAGATTTTTAGTAAATTGCTAAGTAATTTACATGAGGCTGTTCACTTTTTATTACCTACATATTTATAACAAATTCAAACAAAGAATTATTATGTAACTAAAAAAATGCTTTCCCTTATATTTTTAACTCGTTGAAAAGAGAACTGCCAGACTTTACAGTCCATATTCTCCCACATCAACCAATATAAAGCAACAGTTGGCATCTATAATAGCCATGAGTACAATACAGCGATAGCTCTTGTATTTATGGAAAGATGATTAAAGTACGTTTAATCAGGTATAGGTATACATAAATACAGCTACATACATTATCATACATAGCAGCATATGTGAAGATCACCTAGGATGACCCAAAAAAAAGTCAGTGACTTATTTCCATTGGTGTCCTTTTAATACCTTATTATTATATTATAAAGGTATTCCAATCGACACTCCTTGCCATCAATGCTCCAAATACAGTTGGAGATATTGCAAATGTCAAAAAAAAAAAATTGTGTATTTCCTCCCAGTGATGTCCATTTGGAACTATCATATATTGTGGCTGCAGCTTTTTCCATAAAGTCTCACCTGTTTCCTTAACAATGTTGAGCACTATAGACGTTTCAAAGGTAAAAATATACAACTGAACATTTTTTTTAACACATCGGCCGTTTCCTACTAAGGCAGGGTGGCCTGAAAAAGAAGAAACACTTTCATCATCACTCACTCCATCACTATCTTGACAGAGGCGTGCAGATACCATAGTTTAAAAATTGCAAATAATACACACATTAAAAGTCAAGCTGAGAGAAAATTCTTAAGTATATATACCTTGACAGCAGTTTAAAATTCAACACTCGCATCCAGCGCATATCTAAGGTCTTCAAAATATTGAGTATCCTTTCTAAATGCATTACTAGTACCTCAAGCATTATTGCTCACTCCACCTATCTTTACTCACTCTGTACCTCACTTATAGTATTTGTACCTGGGAATCTACAGCAGTAAATCATCTAAAACTAACAGTAACTCAACAAAACTGCTATTAGGATGATTAACCAGACTGCAGACAACACACACACCTTCACTTTACATAAGTTTAAATTTACTGTACATACAAAACATTGACACTTATTACTGTATATGCTGTAGCTACAGGACAGTCAGTATAAACATAAACCCAACTCTAAAGCTCTTCTTAGAGAGCTTCAACAGAGCTCATAGGCTTTTACTCAGGCACTAAAATTAAAGTCCATGCACATAAAAGGCCCCAAAATTAAGAACTCTGTACCAGATGGTGAAATTTTACCCTCTGCCAATGGCTTCAAAAGATATACAAGTGAGACATATCCTTCCCCAACTACCTGTCCAGCCAGCCAGAGTCCAGGACTCTTGTCTCATACACTTCCTCATTCTCCCCTCTTTTTCAATATTACTGCTTAAACAGTGAGCTTTATTACTCAGAATAATCATTAGTTTTGACAATCCTATCTTCACATAACCTAGTTATACCAGAGAGAGTAACGTGTTCATTTGTAATGAGTCACGTAATACTCAAAGTCATTAGTGTAATAATACTAATAACTAGCTAGCACTTAAGTGATCTAATTTTATCTACTCTGTAAAGTTAGTTTTAAGTGTGTGTAATACTGAATATGTCCGAATTACATTACATACAAATGGGTTTTGAAATATACAACAAAATCTATAATAATCAATCTCTGTATTACAACTGCAGCCTCGTGGAAGATTATATGAAACTGGTAGGAGTGAATATTATATTAATATCTTATTTTAGGATGAGTCGAGCTGTAGCTCCTGAAGCAGCATTCACAGTGTTTAAGATAACATAAGTATCACCTTCCTTCTCCACCTCACCATTCATTAGTGTTGACCTGGTAACTTCAATTTCAGAAATGCTCTATACTTATATATAAAAACAAAATTGATCTAATCATCGTAAATTACGAGGAGTTTCGGTAAACTCTTATTTTTTTTATAATGTGTTTAAATAATAATTTGAGTAGTATAAGTGTAAATTATAAAGATGGACACAGTACATTGAACACCAATGGAAATGTTACTTTGTCTTTTTTGGGTTATTCTGGGTAATTTACACTATAGATGATAATTGTTCTTATATGTACCTGTGCCTAAATACTAAATTTATTTATATATGGGCTAAATGTTCATAATATACTATATATGTATTCATGTGTGCCCTCAATACCACTATATATTTATACCACTAAAAATCATTGGTATCTCTCCTGAGTCAGTCATATTTCACATTGATTTTAGAAACTGTAAGGTAAGTTTATTTAGGTACAGGTACATAATAAGTACAATTATCATATATAGTGTAAATTACCCAGGATATCCAAAAAAAAAGTCAAGTGACTTGTTTCCATCGGGGATCTTGTAACATCTGATTTAAATCTTACATGTTAAAACAGCTAACTCAATTAGTCACATAAGTAAGTAAGTTTATTCCGGTATACACTAATACAGTTACTTACTTACTATCATACATAGCAGCATATGTGTAGAGAACCTAGGATAACCCAAAAAAGTCAAGAGTGACTTATTTCCATTTGGGTCACCGTGATCTTAGCAATTAAACCATTATAATTAGTATTATTACACTAATGGCTTTAAATAGTACACATCTCATTACAAATGAACTCGTTACTACAGAAGTAACGATGATAAATGGAAAAAATAGAAGCGAGTTGCTGTGAAGGGAAGGTTGGCTAAGCTGCAGTTGTAGTTACTTATTTTGCCAATAGATGGCGTAGGCTGTCTATCTGGGCGCTTCTTATCCAGAGAATAGATACCAGGACCCAACTGGGGAAGTTACTTCTGTTGGCAATAGATGGCGACATATGCTTTATCCGGGAGTTATTCTAAGGCAATAGATAGCGTGCTTCCCCCCGAGTCACTTTCCCTTTCAATAGATAGCGATAGCTGCTATATCTGCTCTATCTTTAGCCAATAGATATAGTGAACTGGCCAGGTAAGAGTTTTTTATTAGTATTTCCTTGAAATTGATGACGTGGGTTGCTATATCTGAGTTAGTTGGTGGGGAAGTATAGAGCAGGATGCCTGCCTGTTATAGAAGTATAGTGAGTATGGAATACGATGTATAGGTATGGGGTGCAAAATAAAGATGTTAAACTAACTTTTACCTTTACTGAAGACTCTTCTTGGCATATGGAAGACGGCGAGGACAGTGCCTTTTCGTCACAAATGAAGACTTGTTGGGGAAGGAATTCTTCAGCCTCTACGTGTTCATTGAATTCATAAACGAATTCTTCGGCCCCACGTTTATCCGAACTTGCAGCCTCGCCATGCCTTACCACAGTGTGTATGCCACTTCGCTTCTTGAATCTGTCGAACCAGCCTCTGCTGGCCTTAAATTCACTAACAGCAGCACTCGGTCCAGGCATTTTCTTTACGAGATCCGCATGCAATTGCCTTGCCTTTTTGCAAATGATCGACTCCACAACACTATCTCCCACTAACTGTTTTTTGTTGATCCAAACCAACAACAACTTCTCCACATCCTCGATTGTTTGTGATCTCTGTTTCGTTAGCATATTTACCCCTTTCGCAACATCAGCTTCCTTGATTTCTTTTTTCTTCGCCAGGATGGAACTGATCGTTGATTTGGACTTGCCATACATCCTGGCGAGATCGGACACCCGTAAGCCACTTTCGTACTTTTCTACAAGTTTTTTCTTGAATTCTATCGTGTTTCTCGCTTTCTTTATCAAAGGGCTGGCACTCTGAACGTTCTTTGGCCCCATGGTGGCTTATTTAGCAGTCGCAAGCACAAAAAATAATGGATTATTACGAAATGTTTTGGATGAACATGCGGAGTAACACTCACTGAACGAGTAACAAAGGCAGACTGAGTCACGAACGTATGAGCGGCCGCGTCTGGTACGGACGATTTCCGAGCGGATGTACGAAAACGTGAAAAAAATCGCAGAAAAAGTGGTCTAAAACTGAATTGCACGATAACCTAACCGGACGAAAACCGGGGTTCCATGATATTTATGTATACCTGTATCTGAATAAACTTACTTATGGCTAAGATTGCTCTCTCTCTCTCTCTCAGTCCTACTTCTAGAGACAAAAGACGACTAAAATACTGTTTCTAGCGGCAAATAATAGCGCAAGCGGTTCTATCTGTGAGTTACTTTTCCTGGCAACAGATGGCGCGAGCTGCTCCATCTGGGTAGGGACGCCATGAGAGACCGGCACCAGCGTCCCCATAAGAGATTCTCCAACATCCACCGTCCCTACCCCCATCCCTCACCCAATCCCTCACCCTCTCCCAAACCAATATCCTTCCCCCTCCCTCACCCCATCCCTCACCTTATGGCCGGCTTCAGCTCCTTTTCATGCCTTTTTTAACATCTCAGAATTCATGACTGTAAACAGGACAGTACTAAGAGAAAGCTGAGGCCTAGCTCTTGGACCCATTGATGTTCCTCTCATGTGATGTATAATAAAGCTATCATAAGAAAATAGGAAAGGGGGGCACTGCAGCAGGTCTACTGGCCCATGTTAGGCACGTTAAACCCCTGACAAATATTAGGTTTTCATTTGTGGTTAGAATTACGACACCTAGAACCAACAGCTCACTTCTGTCATCAATAAAATATACTTATTGCTGTCTTTGACAAGCACTGTTTAGCGTTTTTTTTTAGATATACTTCAGTATAAAAAAGTTATGAATGTTGTGTATCATCATTTAATAAAGTCAGAAATAATTATAATATCGCGGTAGCAAATATTACAAGAGGAATAATTAGAAAGTGCGAGAATGTGGGGAATTAGAGAGGCAGGTAATGAGAACAAAGCTGAAATATTATCACGTGAAAAAGCAATGAGGAAGTGGATTATATGAGATTATTTTACTGCTGGTCAAAGACTATTACAGAGGCAGGCAGATAAGTCAGTTTATTTAGGTTGGGTTAGGTAAGGTTTGTCAGGAAACAGGACTAGTGTTTCCTGACGCGGGTCTTAGTCATACCATGACCCAGAACTGGAGCTTTTGGTCATCTTACCGAGGCCTTCCACTGGCTTACCCCTCCACCCCTTTAAAAATTAAGGTTATAATTATAACCATTTTTAAGTTTATTTAGGTACAGGCACACGTAAGTGCAATTATCATACATAGTAACGTGAGTAAATTACCTAAGATAACCCAAAAAAAGTCAGATAGAATGACTTATTTCCATTGTCCATTGTGGTCCTTGATATGACTTAATGAACGCTAAGCAACTAACTAACGCATCTCAATAGCCACAGAAAGATCCGCTTCTTCAGTGAGTTCTAGAGCAACTTAGAAGTTATATAGCATGATAGCACAAGTCACTTTGTCTGACCTTTCTTGGGTTATCCCAGGTTCTCTACACATTGCTGATGTATGACAATCTATGTAACTGTATTTGTGTATACCTGTATAAACTTATAGTGACGCCGTATAACACAGGGAAGTATCGAGAAAATACAGTGAATCATTGACATTGAAAGAGGGTGATAATTTCTGCCGAGTGACGTGGATATCCCACTCGCAATACGTCATTATATCCCCGCCCTCAACTGGTATGTCTTGAAAGAAATGGGAACATATGGGGCGTGAAAATGAGTATTAGTGAAGAGGATTGTGAAATATATGAGTGTAAAGTAGCTGGGTTGGCAGCTCTGTTGCTGTGAAGGCTGGGGTTGGTAGCACTAGTGACGTTGTAAGCGCTCTTTGTAGCGTTCTAAGTCAATTATCGAATATGGTTATTACGCTACAAGGAGCTTTTTAAGTCACTGTATCGTGATTATTACGCAACAAGCAGCGTTGTAAGTCGATTATGATGTGATCATTACGCTACATGTAGCATTGTAAGTCATTTATGATTATTACGCTACATGTAGCGTTGTAAGTCACTTATAACGTAATTATTGTGCTACATGTAGCCTTGTAAGTTACTTATAATGTAATTATTACGCTACATGTAGCGATGTAAGTCATTATTAATACGCTACATGTTGCGGTGTAAGTAACTTATAACGTAATTATTGTGCTACATGTAGCCTTGTAAGTTACTTATAATGCAATTATTACGCTACATGTAGCGTTGTAAGTCACCTATAACGTGATTACGTTACATGTAGCGTTGTAAGTCACTTACAACGTAATTATTATGCTACATGTAGCGCTGTAAAGTCACTTATGATTATTATGCTACAAGTAGCGATGTATGTTGAAGACTGACACACTTGTGTAACATCCGGGAAACTTTATTGAGGAAATGTTTCGCCAGCCAGTGTCTTCATCAGTCAAATGTAGAGAAAGGTAGAAGATGACGAGGAGTTTGAGGTAATCAGTCCCTCAGGTCTTGATGGCCTGAACGTATGACTCCAGGCTGAGGGACTGATTACCTCGAACCTCCTCCTCCTCACCTTCCACGGTCCCCCGTGGCCTGGTGGCTAAAGCTCTCGCTTCACACGGTGAAGTTCCGGGTTCGATTCCCGGCGAAGGGGTGGAAACATCGGACGTGTTTCCTTACACCGGTTGTCTATGTTCACCCATCAGTAAAATGGGTACCTGGTGTTAGTGGACTGGTGTGGGTCGCATCCTGGGACAAAACTGACCTAATTTGCGGGAAATGCTCAGCATAACAAGCGGCTTTCTATATAGTAGTATGTCAGCCATGGTCTGTATACCTTGTACATGTAGAAAGTAAAGATTCTTACCAGTGGTGGCTAGCTTCTCAAGACTAGAGTCAGGATGGGTAGCACTAGAGCCAGGATGGGTAGCACTAGAGCCAGGGATGGGTAGCACTAGAGCCAGGATGGGTAGCACTAGAGCCAGGATGGGTAGCACTAGAGTCAGGATGGGTAGCACTAGAACCAGGATGGGTAGCACTAGAGCCAGGATGGGTAGCACTATAGCCAGGATGGGTAGCACTAGAGCCAGGATGGGTAGCACTAGAGCCAGGATGGGGAACACTAGAGCCAGGATGGGTAGCACTAGAGCCAGGGTGGGTAGCACTAGAGCCAGGATGGGTAGCACTAGAGCCAGGATGGGTAGCACTAGAGCCAGGACGGGGAGCACTAGACTAGAACCAGAGTAACTTTTTAGATTATTTTCTATACTAGGAATATCTGTAAAGTGTTGAGTTATGTAAATTAGAGTGGAAAGTCTAGAATATCACCTGGCTTAATACTTACTGGACTTACTTAAATATTTATTTTGAAGTCATTCATTGTGTGTGTACCTAATTGTGGTTGAAGGGGTCGCGTCTCAGTTCCTGGCCCCGTAAGGTGTGTGTACTGACCTAATTGTACTTGCAGGGGTCGAATCTATATTTTGTGTGAGAGAGAGGAGAGAGAGAGAGAGAGAGAGAGAGAGAGAGAGAGAGAGAGAGAGAGAGAGAGAGAGAGAGAGAGAGAGAGAGAGAGAGAGAGAGAGATAGAACGGTTGTCGTCCTGGTTGGCTTGTGGTGTGTAGTAGAGAGCTGAAGGAAGTTGTGATATGCCGATAACTCATCCCTAACTAGTTTAAAATTAATAACACCATAGTGTAAACCTCAACATCACTATACACCTACTAACTAAGGTGTTTATCACAGTATACAAAGTAAACCTTTCGCCCAACACTTAAAAACCAGAGAATAAATCCCAACTCCAGGAAATCTGGCACCACTGGCCCGCCATTGATTACCGCGATATTTGGCCGGTAAAGCTGGGACCAGCATATATTGTTCCTCCTTTTTCTCTGACAGTATAGTCATATAGCCTTTGTAAGTAGTCCCAAAAGAAATAGATCGTCAATTTCTATAAAAACCCTAAATAAAAGTCTTTTTAATTGCAAGGTATGAAGCATTAAGTGTAATTTTTGTTCGCTCTAGGACCCACATGGCCATTTGGCGGGAAGCGGCCATGTTGGAATAGGTGATGGGGGGATACGGGAGGCGTTGTTGTTGTTCTCCAAATGGGAGATTTTCCCCCTTATTTTACTCTCATAGTGCAAACCTCTCTTCCAGCATGTAAATAATATCACTTTGGGGCGACTTATCCAACATGCACTATATTTCAAGGATCCAAATGGAAATAAGTCACTTTTACTTTTTTGGGTTATCCTAGGTAATTTAGACACATGTTTAATATGACAATTTGTGTAACTGTATTAATGTGCACCTATGCCTAAAGAAACTTACTTATCCAACGTGCACTGTATTTCACAATAGGCGAGTGGAAAGAAGCCTAAAGTAACTTTGGTAGTGGATCAATAGCAAGCTGATCTAGGAAGTTTTCCCACATCGATTAGTTCTTTTTCACAATGGTACGCATACGCGAGGCGGTAGATCAATGCTACGCCTCCGCTCTTCTCCGGCTGCATTTGATTCCGCTCTCAATCCTGACAAAACCAACTCTTAAAAATCAAAGAAAACCTTTAAAGCAGACGAACTAGTGGGCAGTAGCTAGTTTATGTGGGAGTCCTCGGCAGTAGCTAGTTTATGTGGGAGTCCCGGGCAGTACCTAACTTATATGGGAGTCCTGGGCAGTACCTAACTTATATGGGAGTCCTGGGCAGTACCTAGCCTAAGTGGGAGTCCTGGCAGTACCTAGCCTAAGTGGGAGTCCTAGGCAGTACCTAGCCTATGTGGGAGTCCCAGGTAGTACCTAGCCTATGTGGGAGTCCCAGGCAGTACCTAGCCTATGTGGGAGTCCCAGGCAGTACCTAGTCTATGTGGGAGTCCCAGGCAGTACCTAGCCTATGTGGGAGTCCCAGGCAGTACCTAGCCTATGTGGGAGTCCCAAGCAGTACCTAGCCTATGTAGGAGTCCCAGGCAGTACCTAGCCTATGTGGGAGTCCCAGGCAGTACCTAGTCTATGTGGGAGTCCCAGGCAGTACCTAGCCTATGTGGGAGTCCCAGGCAGTACCTAGCCTATGTGGGAGTCCCAAGCAGTACCTAGCCTATGTGGGAGTTCCAGGCAGTACCTAGCCTATGTGGGAGTCCCAGGCAGTACCTAGTCTATGTGGGAGTCCCAGGCAGTACCTAGCCTATGTGGGAGTCCCAGGCAGTACCTAGCCTATGTGGGAGTCCCAAGCAGTACCTAGCCTATGTGGGAGTCCCAGGCAGTACCTAGCCTATGTGGGAGTCCCAGGTAGTACCTAGCCTATGTGGGAGTCCCAGGCAGTACCTAGCCTATGTGGGAGTCCCAGGCAGTACCTAGTCTATGTGGGAGTCCCAGGCAGTACCTAGCCTATGTGGGAGTCCCAGGCAGTACCTAGCCTATGTGGGAGTCCCAGGCAGTACCTAGCCTATGTGGGAGTCCCAGGCAGTACCTAGGCTAAGTGGGAGTCCCAGGCAGTACCTAGCCTATGGGAGTCCCAGGCAGTACCTAGCCTATGTGGGAGTCCCAAGCAGTACCTAGCCTATGTGGGAGTCCCAGGCAGTACCTAGCCTATGTGGGAGTCCCAGGCAGTACCTAGCCTAAGTGGGAGTCCCAGGCAATACCTAGCCTATGTGGGAGTCCCAAGCAGTACCTAGCCTATGTGGGAGTCCCAGGCAGTAGGTAGTTTATGTGGGAGTCCTGGGCAGTACCTAACTTATGTGGGAGTACTGGGCAGTACCTAACTTATGTGGGAGTCCTGGGCAGTACCTAACTTATGTGGGAATCCTGGGCAGTACCTAACTTATGTGGGAGTCCTGGGCAGTACCTAGCCTAAGTGGGAGTCCCAGGCAGTACCTAACCTAAGTGGGAGTCCCAGGCAGTACCTAGCCTATGTGAGAGTCCCAGGCAGTACCTAGCCTAAGTGGGAGTCCCAGGCAGTACCTAACTTATGTGGGAGTCCCAGGCAGTACCTAGCCTATGTGGGAGTCCCAGGCAGTACCTAGCCTATGTGGGAGTCCCAGGCAGTACCTAGCCTAAGTGGGAGTCTCTCACAGAGTCCTCTTCAGAAGAGGACACAACTTCTAGCTTGCACTTCCTGAGACTAAACGATCGTTCAGACACAGCGAACCAAAACATTGATCATTCAAGGGAGAAGCCTCGTTAACCACCGTTAATTCATTACCAGTTACATAGCTCATCAGTGTTAAATTGTTAACTACACAGTCAGTGTTACATATTTTAAATCAATCAAGGCTAATCTGTTGTTCAAGAACCCCAGTGGAGATATCAAGAGCCCCAATGGAATAAGTCACTGACTTTTTGGGGGGCGTTATCCTGGGTAATTAACACTATGCATCATAATTATACTTAAGTGTATCTGTGCCCAAACAGACTTACTAAATGTAATTGTTCAATATTCCAACTTTAGAGACACGAAGTGTTAAATTACTTTCGATACAAATGCAATTTATAATTTTACTAACCAATTTAGTCAGGAAATTCAACCATTTCTGTGCATTCCAATGAAAGATTTTTTTGTATTTCTTGTAATTGAGGATTTTTAATAATGTGGACAAGTCTTCCGGCAGGTTCCCATTTTCTATTGAAAGTTAAATTCCCACTAGGAAGAGATAAGAGAGAGAGAACGACAATGATAATGATGTAGGAAGAAAAACTCAATAAATACTTGATAATACAATGGCAGGAGACTCCAGCTTGCATAAAATTTACCCTAGTGGGGGGGTTGAGTTTTGACTCCTGTGCTGCTAGGCTACTCTATACGATAGTTACATTGTGGGAATACCAGCAGTGTGTTGCTACACTATTCTATAAGATAGTTACATTGTGGGAACACCAGCAGTGTGTTGCTACACTATTCTACATGATAGTTACATTGTGGGAACACCAGCAGTGTGTTGCTACACTATTCTATAAGATAGTTACATTGTGGGAACACCATCAGTGTGTTGCTACACTATTCTACATGATAGTTACATTCTGGGAACACCAGCAGTGTGTTGCTACACTATTCTATAAGATAGTTACATTGTGGGAACACCAGCAGTGTGTTGCTACACTATTCTGTATGATAGTTACATTGTGGGAACACCAGCAGTGTGTTGCTACACTATTCTATAAGATAGTTACATTGTGGGAACACCAGCAGTGTGTTGCTACACTATTCTACATGATAGTTACATTGTGGGAACACCAGCAGTGTGTTGCTACACTATTCTATAAGATAGTTACATTGTGGGAACACCAGCAGTGTGTTGCTACACTATTCTATAAGATAGTTACATTGTGGGAACACCAGCAGTGTGTTGCTACACTATTCTGCATGATAGTTACATTGTGGGAACACCAGCAGTGTGTTGCTACACTATTCTATATGATAATTACATTGTGGGACCACCAGCAGTGTGTTGCTACACTATTTTATATGATAGTTACATTGTGGGAACACCAGCAGTGTGTTGCTACACTATTCTATATGTTAGTTACATTATGGGAACACCAGCCGTGTGTTGCTACACTATTCTATATGATAGTTACATTGTGGGAAAACCAACAATGTGTTGCTACACTATTCTATATGATACTTACATTTTGGGAACACCAGCAGTGTGTTGCTACACTATTCTATGTGATACTTACATTGTGGAAACACCAGCAGTGTGTTGCTACACTATTCTATATGATACTTACATTGTGGGAACACCAGCAGTGTGTTGCTACACTATTCTACATGATACTTACATTGTGGGAACACTAGCAGTGTGTTGCTACACTATTCTATATGATACGTACATTGTGGGAACACCAGCAGTGTGTTGCTACACTATTCTATATGATAGTTACATTGTGACAACACCAGCAGTGTGTTACTACACTATTCTATATGATAGTTACATTGTGGGAACACCAGCAGTGTGTTACTACACTATTCTATATGATAGTTACATTGTGGGAACACTAGCAGTGTGTTGTTACACTATTCTATATGATAGTTACATTGTGGGAACACCAGCAGTGTGTTGCTACACTATTCTATATGATAGTTACATTGTGGCAACACTAGCAGTGTGTTGCTACACTATTCTGTGTGATAGTTACATTGTGGGAACACCAGCAGTGTGTTGCTACACTATTCTGTATGATAGTGACATTGTGGCAACACCAGCAGTGTGTTACTACACTATTCTATATGATAGTTACATTGTGGGAACACCAGCAGTGTGTTGCTACACTATTCTATATGATAGTTACATTGTGGGAACACCAACAATGTGTTGCTACACTATTCTATATGATACTTACATTTTGGGAACACCAGCAGTGTGTTGCTACACTATTCTATGTGATACTTACATTGTGGAAACACCAGCAGTGTGTTGCTACACTATTCTATATGATACTTACATTGTGGGAACATCAGCAGTGTGTTGTTACACTATTCTACATGATACTTACATTGTGGGAACACTAGCAGTGTGTTGCTACACTATTCTATATGATACGTATATTGTGGGAACACCAGCAGTGTGTTGCTACACTATTCTGTATGATAGTTACATTGTGACAACACCAACAGTGTGTTACTACATTATTCTATATGATAGTTACATTGTGGGAATACCAGCAGTGTGTTGCTACACTATTCTATACGATAGTTACATTGTGGGAACACCAGCAGTGTGTTGTTACACTATTCTATATGATAGTTACATTGTGGCAACACCAGCAGTGTGTTGCTACACTATTCTATATGATAGTTACATTGTGGCAACACTAGCAGTGTGTTGCTACACTATTCTGTGTGATAGTTACAATGTGGGAACACCAGCAGTGTGTTGCTACACTATTCTATATGATAGTTACATTGTGGCAACACTAGCAGTGTGTTGCTACACTATTCTGTGTGATAGTTACATTGTGGCAACACCTGCAGTGTGTTACTACACTATTCTGCGTGATAGTTACATTGTTGGAACAGCAGCAGTGTGTTGCTACACTATTCTGTGTGATAGTTACATTGTGGCAACACTAGCAGTGTGTTACTACACTATTCTGTATGATAGTTACATTGTGGCAACACTAACAGTGTGTTACTACATTATTCTATATGATAGTTACATTGTGGCAACACCAGCAGTGTGTTGCTACACTATTCTATATGATAGTTAAATTGTGGGAACACTAGCAGTGTGTTACTACACCATTCTGTGTGATAGTTACATTGTGGGAACACCAGCAGTGTGTTGCTACACTATTCTATATGATAGTTACATTGTGGGAACACCAGCAGTGTGTTGCTACAATATTCTATATGATAGTTACATTGTGGCAACACCAGCAGTGTGTTGCTACAATATTCTGTGTGATAGTTACATTGTGGCAACACCAGCAGTGTGTTGCTACACTATTCTATATGATAGTTACATTGTGGGAACACCAGCAATGTGTTACTACACTATTCTATGACACATAGTGGGAACAAACCCTACCTATGTTTCCCTGTCATATTCCAGCACAAAGGATGGATTTTATACATAAGGAGACTTCAGTAGTGTCAACCTGAACTTGGAGACTTCAGTAGTGTCAACCTAAGCAGGGAGACTTCAGTAGTGTCAGCCTAAGCTGGGAGACTTCAGTAGTGTCAGCCTGAACTTGGAGACTTCAGTAGTGTCAACCTAAGCTGGAAGACTTCAGTAGTGTCAGCCTAAGCTGGGAGACTTCAGTAGTGTCAACCTGAACTTGGAGACTTCAGTAGTGTCAACCTGAACTTGGAGACTTCAGTAGTGTCAACCTAAGCAGGGAGACTTCAGTAGTGTCAGCCTAAGCTGGGAGACTTCAGTAGTGTCAGCCTAAGCTGGGAGACTTCAGTAGTGTCAGCCTAAGCTGGGAGACTTCAGTAGTGTCAACCTGAACTTGGAGACTTCAGTAGTGTCAACCTAAGCTGGAAGACTTCAGTAGTGTCAGCCTAAGCTGGGAGACTTCAGTAGTGTCAACTTGAACTTGGAGACTTCAGTAGTGTCAACCTAAGCTGGGAGACTTCAGTAGTGTCAACCTGAACGTGGAGACTTCAGTAGTGTCAACCTAAGGTGGAAGACTTCAGTAGTGTCAACCTGAACTTGTTGACTTCAGTAGTGTCAACCTAAGCTGGGAGATTTCAGTAGTGTCAACCTGAACTTGTAGACTTCAGTAGTGTCAACCTAAGCTGGGAAACGTCAGTAGTGTCAACCTAAGCTGGGAGACTTCAGTAGTGTCAACCTGAACTTGGAGACTTCAGTAGTGTCAACCTAAGCTGGGAGACTTCAGTAGTGTCAACCTAAGCTGAGAGACTTCAGTATTGTCAGCCTACGCTGGGAGACTTCAGTAGTGTCAACCTGAACTTGGAGACTTCAGTAGTGTCAACCTAAACTTGGAGATTTCAGTAGTGTCAACCTAAGGTGGGAGACTTCAGTAGTGTCAACCTGAACTTGGGGACTTCAGTAGTGTCAACCTAAGCTGGGAGACTGCAGTAGTGTCAACCTGAACTTGGAGACTTAAGTAGTGTCAACCTAAACTTGGAGACTTCAGTAGTGTCAACCTAAACTGGGAGACTTCAGTAGTGTCAACCTGAACTTGGAGACTTAAGTAGTGTCAACCTAAACTTGGAGACTTCAGTAGTGTCAACCTAAGCTGGGAGACTTCAGTAGTGTCAAACTGAACTAAGAAACTTCAGTAGTGTCAACCTAAGCTTGGATACTTCAGTAGTGTCAACCTAAGCTGGGAGACTTCAGTAGTGTCAACCTAAGCTGGTAGACTTCAGTAGTGTCAACCTAAGCTGGGAGACTTCAGTAGTGTCAACCTAAGCTGGGAGACTTCAGTAGTGTCAACCTAAGCTGGGAGACTTGGGCAACGAAGATATTCTTCAGAACAACGGGGGGAGTCAAGATGTAGGTCAGTATTTATTGTCTCACGTGAAGGTGTTAATAAAATCAAGGACGCCAATTGAAACAAGTCACACTCTTCGACCTTGCTGAGTTATCATAGGTTAAATTGTATAATATACTATGTAAAAACTATTGCAAATTTTCAAATTATGTACGAGACCTAAATATAAACTTTCTTAATAACGCAGGATAACTTAATAAAAATGAACGAATATGGATACAATAGAGAGCTGTCAAAGATGGGACATGCTAGGCTTCCACACAGATTGTATTATCAACATTGATATGTGCTCTTGTTGACAGCGCATCTGTATAGCCATTATTTCATGGCACTTAACTGAGATGTGCTGCTGTTGAGGATAGTGGAGGTATAACTGAGGCTGCTGATTATATAGCTGAGGTGAGCTACTGCCTAGTAATGTTCTTGAAACATGAGGTAGGAACATAATATAAAAGGATTTGTTAGAAGCAGCCTAGCAAGGTGCAGTCTCCCGTGAGCACTTGTGCATCCCGTCTAAAACGGTTAGGATGTAGTGGGGGGATAACTTAGCTACGCGGGTTAATTTCTCCCTTTCACCTCAATCTCACTTGTTTCATACAAGGATTTTGTTGCGGTAAAAGATAACCCAAAACCATCATGAAAGTAAGGTAAAGTTGCTCGCCTGGTCGACCTTACAACATGTCAACCATTTACTACTACGACGCAACATTTATAATTTTAACTTCGTCTCTTAAGGCGCCTTTGATGATTCACTTGCAATGGGTTCAAGCCCAACCCTTTCCCCGATGAATGAATAATGTATATTAAGTTTCGAGAAATGTTCAAGAAGACTTTCGGAAAAAAAATACTTATCATACTCAATTTCCTTAATCAAAGAACATCAGGAGACTGGTCCCACCAACACTCAGATGACTGGTCCCACCAACACTCAGATGACTGGTCCCACCAACACTCAGATGACTGGTCCCACCAACACTCAGATGACTGGTCCAACCAACACTCAGATGACTGGTCTCACCAACACTCAGATGACTGGTCTCACCAACACTCAGATGACTGGTCCCACCAACACTCAGATGACTGGTCCAACCAACACTCAGATGACTGGTCTCACCAACACTCAGATGACTGGTCCCACCAACACTCAGATGACTGGTCCAACCAACACTCAGATGACTGGTCCAACCAACACTCAGATGACTGGTCCAACCAACACTCAGATGACTGGTCTCACCAACACTCAGATGACTGGTCCTGTCGTGTGGGTCTCTCATACTGACACGACAGTCCCACCAACACTCAGATGACTGGTCCCACCAACACTCAGATGACTGGTCCAACCAACACTCAGATGACTGGTCTCACCAACATTCAGATGACTGGTCCCACCAACACCCAGATGGCTGGTCCCACCAACACTCAGATGACTGGTCTCACCAACACTCAGATGACTGGTCCCACCAACACTCAGATGACTGGTCTCACCAACATTCAGATGACTGGTCCCACCAACACTCAGATGACTGGTCCCACCAACATTCAGATGACTGGTCTCCCCAACACTCAGATGACTGGTCCCACCAACACTCAGATGACTGGTCCCACCAACACTCAGATGACTGGTCTCACAAACACTCAGATGACTGGTCCCACCAACACTCAGATGACTGGTCCCACCAACACTCAGATGACTGGTCCAACCAACACTCAGATGACAGGTCTCACCAACACTCAGATGACTGGTCTCACCAACACTCAGATGACTGGTCCCACCAACACTCAGATGACTGGTCCCACCAACACTCAGATGACTGGTCTCACCAACACTCAGATGACTGGTCCCACCAACACTCAGATGACTGGTCTCACCAACACTCAGATGACTGGTCCAACCAACACTCAGATGACTGGTCTCACCAACACTCAGATGACTGGTCTCACCAACACTCAGATGACTGGTCCCACCAACACTCAGATGACTGGTCTCACCAACACTCAGATGACTGGTCCAACCAACACTCAGATGACTGGTCTCACCAACATTCAGATGACTGGTCCCACCAACACCCAGATGGCTGGTCCCACCAACACTCAGATGACTGGTCCCACCAACACTCAGATGACTGGTCTCACCAACACTCAGATGACTGGTCCCACCAACACTCAGATGACTGGTCTCACCAACATTCAGATGACTGGTCCCACCAACACTCAGATGACTGGTCCCACCAACATTCAGATGACTGGTCTCCCAACACTCAGATGACTGGTCTCACCAACACTCAGATGACTGGTCCCACCAACACTCAGATGACTGGTCCCACCAACACTCAGATGACTGGTCCCACCAACACTCAGATGACTGGTCCCACCAACACTCAGATGACTGGTCCCACCAACACTCAGATGACTGGTCTCACCAACACTCAGATGACTGGTCCCACCAACACTCAGATGACTGGTCTCACCAACATTCAGATGACTGGTCCCACCAACACTCAGATGACTGGTCCCACCAACATTCAGATGACTGGTCTCCCCAACACTCAGATGACTGGTCTCACCAACACTCAGATGACTGGTCCCACCAACACTCAGATGACTGGTCCCACCAACATTCAGATGACTGGTCTCCCCAACACTCAGATGACTGGTCTCACCAACACTCAGATGACTGGTCCCACCAACACTCAGATGACTGGTCCCACCAACACTCAGATGACTGGTCCAACCAACACTCAGATGACTGGTCTCACCAACACTCAGATGACTGGTCCTACCAACACTCAGATGACTGGTCTCACCAACACTCAGATGACTGGTCCTACCAACACTCAGATGACTGGTCTCACCAACACTCAGATGACTGGTCTCACCAACACTCAGATGACTGGTCTCACCAACACTCAGATGACTGGTCCCACCAACACTCAGATGACTGGTCTCACCAACATTCAGATGACTGGTCCCACCAACACTCAGATGACTGGTCTCACCAACACTCAGATGACTGGTCCCACCAACACTCAGATGACTGGTCTCACCACCTGGACTCCTGTTTGTGTTTCATGGAATGACCTTTAAAGTGTTGTACAAATACTGGTTATCAGTCGTGCTATACAGTGCCGACATGTTTAGGAAATAGACATATGCAACACCTGGGTATCTTTATTTTCATTGTAGTCCTTCAATGTTGTCCCCAGGATGTTACTCACACCAGACGACTAACCTACTTACTGCTAGGTGAGCAGGGACAGCAGGTGCAAGGTGACTTAACAATCAGGTACCTACTTACTGCTAGGTGAGCAGGGACAGCAGGTGCAAGGTGACTTAACAATCAGGTACCTACTTACTGCTAGGTGAGCAGGGACAGCAGGTGCAAGGTGACTTAACAATCAGGTACCTACTTACTGCTAGGTGAGCAGGGACAGCAGGTGCAAGGTGACTTAACAATCAGGTACCTACTTACTGCTAGGTGAGCAGGGACAGCAGGTGTAAGGTGACTTAACAATCAGGTACCTACTTACTGCTAGGTGAGCAGGGACAGCAGGTGCAAGGTGACTTAACAATCAGGTACCTACTTACTGCTAGGTGAGCAGGGACAGCAGGTGCAAGGTGACTTAACAATCAGGTACCTACTTACTGCTATGTGAGCAGGGACAGCAGGTGCAAGGTGACTAACACCCAGGTACCTATTTACTGCTAGGTGAGCAGGGACAGCAGGTGTAAGGTGACTTAACAATCAGGTACCTACTTACTGCTAGGTGAGCAGGGACAGCAGGTGTAAGGTGACTTAACAATCAGGTACCTACTTACTGCTAAGTGAGCAGGGACAGCAGGTGTAAGGTGACTTAACAATCAGGTACCTACTTACTGCTAGATGAACAGGGACTACAGGTGTAAGGTGACTTAACAATCAGGTACCTACTAACTGGTAGGTGAGCAGGGACAGCAGGTGCAAGGTGACTTAACAATCAGGTACCTACTTACTGCTAGGTGAGCAGGGACAGCAGGTGCAAGGTGACTTAACAATCAGGTACCTACTTACTGCTAGGTGAGCAGGGACAGCAGGTGCAAGGTGACTTAACAATCAGGTACCTACTTACTGCTAGGTGAGCAGGGGCAGCAGGTGCAAGGTGACTTATCAATCAGGTACCTACTTACTGCTAGGTGAGCAGGGGCAGCAGGTGTAAAGAAACATTCCCAGCCAGTATTTCCCTATATCCTTTCTAAATCTTAATCACATCTTCCATCTACATCTTTCTAGGGAGTACAATTTCAGTGCCTTCAGCCTATCATTGCAGGAAGGATTTCTGATACAGGTAATCAACTTCGCCATCCTTCTGCGTGTATTGTCCAGCTCGTTTGTGTTTCTTCTGTAATGTGGGAACCAGAGCAGAGAGAAGAGCACCGCTAGAAGTGTATAGGTCAGGAAGATGACTACAACTGACCACCATAATCTAAATGAGGCTCTACCAAACATATTTAAAGTTGATATGTAAAGGATATATATAAAGGTGATATATAAAGCTGATATATAAAGTTAATATATATATAATGGAGATATATAAAGTTAACTTTGACATTATTAATTATATTTCTTATAGTTGCCAACACAATTTTTTTAAATATTTAAGGAAATTCATATGACTGCACACATGAATATCCCCAGTTCCTCGATAATGTGAAAAATCACGAAAGCGTTTGGAATTTCAGTTTTTCACAGTGGTTGTTCTGCATTGATATCACCTGTTTACTGTGATCTAATTGATATCACCTGTTTACTGTGATCTAATTGATATCACCTGTTTACAGTGATCTAATTGTATCATGTGATAGTGAGTGCAAAAATGACATGCTGATAATGAGGGCATACACCAAGAGGTGTATACCTTTCAGTGTATATAAGCTGAGAGTTTAATTCAATCTCCCCCTTTTTAAGGGGGAGATTGAATTAATATATACCTATTGACAGTGAGTTCATAAATTATATCTTTTTAGATGACTACTTGTAGATTTTGATGAGGAACACAGCATTTCAAGATTGACTGGCATTGGCCAGTTGCATGGGCCAGTAGGTGACTTGGACTAGCCTAGCATGGGCCAGTAGGTGACTTGAACTAGCCTAGCATGGGCCAGTAGGTGACTTGGACTAACCTAGCATGGGCCAGTAGGTGACTTGGACTATCCTAGCATGGGCCAGTAGGTGACTTGAACTAGCCTAGCATGGGCCAGTAGGTGACTTGGACTAGCCTAGCATGGGCCAGTAGGTGACTTAGACTAACCTAGCATGGGCCAGTAGGTGACTTAGACTAGCCTAGCATGAGCCAGTAGGTGACTTGGACTAGCCTAGCATGAGCCAGTAGGTGACTTGGACTAGCCTAGCATGAGCCAGTAGGTGACTTGGACTAGCCTAGCATGGGCCAGTAGGTGACTTAGACTAGCCTAGCATGAGCCAGTAGGTGACTTGCACTAGCCTAGCATGAACCAGTAGGTGACTTGGACTAGCCTAGCATGGGCCAGTAGGTGACTTAGACTAACCTAGCATGGGCCAGTAGGTGACTTGGACTAGCCTAGCATGAGCCAGTAGGTGACTTGGACTAGCCTAGCATGAGCCAGTAGGTGACTTGGACTAACCTAGCATGGGCCAGTAGGTGACTTAGACTAGCCTAGCATGAGCCAGTAGGTGACTTGGACTAGCCTAGCATGAGCCAGTAGGTGACTTGGACTAGCCTAGCATGAGCCAGTAGGTGACTTGGACTAACCTAGCATGGGCCAGTAGGTGATTTACACTAACCTAGCATGAGCCAGTAGGTGACTTGGACTAGCCTAGCATGAGCCAGTAGGTGACTTGGACTAGCCTAGCATGGGCCAGTAGGTGACTTGGACTAACCTAGCATGGGCCAGTAGGTGACTTAGACTAACCTAGCATGGGCCAGTAAGCCTGCTGCTGTGCTCCTTCTTTCTTAGTTTCTTATAAAAGACGAAAGTGATATGAAGGTGAAACTGAACCTGGATGATTTGAACATGGAAGGTGAACATGACGACCATGACCAAGACTTCCCACTTTGACACCACAGAGAAGGACTTAGAAAAGCCACAAGCAAATAAAAGAAGAGGCATTTAAAGAACTTACTAGATGAGTAAGATTCATGTGCAATATTTTGACATCTTGACTGCACATAAAACTGAAGGAACACTGACGTTTCGCCTACACTGCAAGATTCTTGAGTAGAATAAAGGTGATTTTAACACTAAAAAAAAACAATTTTCTATACCAATTATTATATAAAAGCTCTTTATTTGTTATGTTTATGAGTGCAGATTGTTACATAGCACAGACTGTACATCACAACTTTAAACTTGAAGTTCGTTTTAAACCTTAGTTTTGCAGGTTGTGTTTTATTTTCAAGTTCTTGCACATTGTGATATAAACCATACCACGGGTGGGGTTCGAACCCGCGGTCAGAGAGTCTCAAAACTCCAGACCGTTTGCAATCGTGTCATTACGATTCCGTGAGTCATTATGATATAGATGGTGTGTGAATACCCAGAAACTGTATTGATAAACACAAAAGATGACTGGGAATTTATATAGATGTATCAGACTTGATAAAAACCTCGGCTGTGGGCGAAACATCTTAGTAAAGTTTCCAATTAATTGATTGAGAAATGTTCAACGTCTGGGTCTACCCAGATGTTTCGCCATCCAGTGCTGGTGAGGGGCTCTTGATCTAGGGAATTGGCTCTGTGCTCCAGTTCCCTGAATTAAGCCTGAATACCTTCCATCCCTCCCCTCTCACAGGCGCTGTATAATTCCTACGGGTTTAGCGCTTCCATAATAATAATGGCCATCCAGTGGCTTCATCTATACGATAGAATAAAGTGACTTACACGGAAGACTGTAGACTGTGAAGTAATCAGTCCCACAAGGTAGCAGCAGGTTTTGAGCACCATAAAGTGGTCAGTCCCACAAGGTAGCAGCAGGTGTTGAGCACCATAAAGTGGTCAGTCCCACAAGGTAGCAGCAGGTGTTGAGCACCATAGTGTTTATGAATCACGTTAATAGAGACGTTGGTTTTCAACACCTGCTCTTAGGACGAGGGACTGATTACCTCCTTTTCTACTGTCTTCCGTTTGTCCGGGTATTTTACTGATAAAGCCACTGGATGGGGGAAACTTCTATACATAAAGAAACTCAAATGTTGCAGCAAGTTGTGTCTAACTCATCATCTCATCGGTATTGCATACTATTGATATATTAATTCTTCATAGTCAGTGTAGTTTTCTTTAAAATTCACAGTCATATTGTTTTCTGTCCCTTTTACATATTTCAGATACATGTAATGAGAAAGGAAGGCGTCTACAGGGACAATAATGCTCTTTTCTGTCATGTTAGAGGTCACAGTCATCCTATTGATTGGTTCTCTTCTAAAACTATGTACCCTTCTAGCCTCCACAGACGCCTCTTCTCGAAGCATCCCTTATATACAACTTTCCTGATATGAACATGTAAAGTAGTACGTCCCCGAGATGTCCGAGGGCAACCTGGGTCAGGATACACAGCCCACGCCTCCCAACAAGACATAGAAACAAGATATGGATATTAATGTACAACCACACCTGGAAGAATACATCCACTGTGCTCCCTCTCACCTTTTGCACCTTCATGAATACTTGATGGCAGTATTTCCCAGAGTATTAGTCCAGCATGTTGTGTACCATACCAACCTCCATGCACACCGAAGACCTTCCACTGCATCACTTTCAATTGACTGTGATGAGCTGATGATATTCATTGGAATCCTGTTACACATGGTGATTGTGCAGCTTCCATCAATAGATGATTATTGGATGGGCTTTAGTAAGGTTCCTCGAACTGCTAACATGATAACCATCAAGAGATTCAAGCTAATTCTAAGTCTCTTGCACTTCAGTGACAACTCCCTGTCAAGGGGTAATGTGGATAGCTTTTAGAAAATCCGAACTACATAATTGGAAGGTTTAGGTAAGGTGGATGCAGCCGTGTGCTGTCAGTGGATGAGGTGGTTCCATATAAAGGTGCTCTTCGTGGTAACTTGAGGCAGTACATCAAGACCAAGCTAGAGAAATAGGGCTTCAAGTTCTTTTGCAAAGCAAGTGCAGATAGATGGCTTCATCCATGATAAAGTCTTGTACCAGGGAGCCTCAACTTTTGCTGCTCATAAAACCGAGTTGTCAGATGAGGAGAATATAAATACGAGTTCTAGACTTGTCATTGTTCTTACTAAAATACTTACCCCCTACCACTAGCATACAGGTACGATGTTTATGCTAACAACTTCTTCACTGCCATCGGTAGCATCGGCCTTGTTACAGCCTGGTTGATCAGGCCCTGATCCGCCATGAGGCCTGGTCACAGACCGGGCCGCGGGGGCGTTGACCCCCGAAACCCTCTCCAGGTATTCCTGCAGAGGAAGTATGAGTGCAGATATGTAGGTACAGTAAAGGAAAACTAATTGGTAAACTACCCCTATAAGATTCCAAGAAGTAGAACCCATCCAAGGTGAAGAAAGGATCACTCACCTACTGTTCACCTGATACAGTCTTCACCTTCTGATGAACACGTCTCCAAATTTCTGTTATGATAAAACTTCCAAAACGAAAGTGGAGGTCGCCTGTCCCAAGGTTGTCAAAATTACATCTCTACCAAGGTCAGCACTGACATAACTAACATGCTCAGATATAAGAATAAGGAAGAGAAGTGAGGTGAATACCATGCCTTGGGGGGACACACCTTCACTGTAGCAGCCATTGATTTCACTCTGTGTGCCATTTGAGTTCTGTTAGGAAGTTAAATAAGCTACTAAATGCTACATTTCACATAACTATAAACATTCCTATGCATATTTCAAAAAACAAAATATCAAAGCTTTAGTCTTTATGTCTCAGTGTATTACACGTCGTGGTGTGCATCTCAGTGTATATACACTGAGAGGTCTAAATCAGTGTATACACACTAAAGTGTGCATGTTAGGGTATATCACTGATATATATATATATATATATATATATATATATATATATTATTGTGACCACGAACAAGTGGTATTGAATCAATGACAACACTGCGACTAGCCGAGGATTCGAACCCATGTCGTTTTGGCCCTGCCCTGTGGTGAACGAAAATCACATGACGCCTTAGCCCACAGGACCACACAATTCTACAATAATATATATACTGCTTGTGGAGGCTAGTACACCAAACGGGGATAAGAATGAAATTAGCTTAGAGTCACCCACACCACTGTATGTCCTCGGACCAAGAGTAACACACCTAGCTTGGCTGGGTGCTTGGTTCTTGTAGGATTGTGTGGTCCTGTGGGCTAAGGCGTCATGTGATTTTCGCTCACCGCAAGGCAGGGCCAAAACGACATGGGTTCGAATCCTCGGCTAGTCGCAGTGTTGTCATATATATATATATATATATATATATATATATATATATATATATATATATATATATAACACACACACACTGAATCGAAAAAATAATTTATTAAAAAGTAATTTTAAATTATTATTATAAAAGATAGTAATACTAAGAAGGAATTATATATACCTTGACATCAAATTTTAAAAATTAAAAAATCCTTATATGCAAAATTTTTTTTTTCGTAATGTATGTACGTTGTATATGATGTTAACAACATAAATTGTCAGGGTTTTGGAGGTGCCTTGATGCTGGTGAAGGGATCTTGATCCAAGAGACTGGAGCTACCCTCCTCTTCCTCGGATCAAATCTGGTTACCTCCCATCCATTCCCCAGGCGCGCTGACCTCCAAGGGTTTAGCGCTTAGCCTAAATATGATAATAATGACAATAATAATAATGATAATACAGTAATAACAATAATAATATTATTATTATTATTATTATTATTATTATTATTATTATTATTATTATTATTATTATTATTATTATTATTATTATTATTATGTCAAGTTCAGCTGCTAGACTAAGCCAGGTCATTTATTTATTTAACAACAAACAAGTCAACTATCAAACTCAGGGACAAAGCAGAAATTTCTTGTGCCAATTAATATTTTGGGTGGAATCAGCCACACAAATACTTTAACGAGAAGAAGACTATACGCAGTAAAATGCAAACACTGGCCAATCAGCGGCCAGTATTATGACTGGACGTTCCAATAATATATCTAGTGATAAAGAAAACGGAGTGAGGTGTGTCGTTTATATTTTTTGGTGTTTTATTGCGTTTTTTCAACTTTATTCGGAAGTTTAATTAATAAGATGAGTAGGGAATAGATGTATTTGACCGCCAGAAGGGGTTCCTACAACGAAATTACGAAGAAAACGTGAGTACCGTTGAAAAAAATACGTATTAGCCTAGGGTTGGATAAGTTAGGTTAGGTTATGTTGTGGTATGTTATGTGTAAGTGTGTTTAAGTTAGATTATGTATGTTTGGTTAAGTTAGGTTATGTAGAGGTTTAGCTAGGTTATGTAGAGGTTTAGCTAGGTTATGTAGAGGTTTAGCTAGGTTATGTAGAGGTTTAGCTAGGTTATGTAGAGGTTTAGCTAGGTTATGTAGAGGTTTAGCTAGGTTATGTAGAGGTTTAGCTAGGTTATGTAGAGGTTTAGTTAGGTTATGTAGAGGTTTAGCTAGGTTATGTAGAGGTTTAGCTAGGTTATGTAGAGGTTTAGCTAGGTTATGTAGAGGTTTAGCTAGGTTATGTAGAGGTTAGGTTACAGTTAGATTTGGTTATTATAGGTTAGTTTAGATTTCGTTAGTTTACGTTACATTATGCTTAGGATAAGTTAGGTTAGGTTAGGTTAGGTTAGGTTAGGTTACGTAATGTTTAGGTTTAGTTAGTGTACATTAGGTACGTTATATTAAGGTTAGGTTACGTTATGTTGGGTAGGTTACGTTACGTTATATTAAGGTTAAGTTACGTTATGTTAGGTTAGTTTAGGGTAGGTTAGACCTGCGTTTAGTTGGGTTAGGTTAGAACTGCGTTTAGTTGGGTTAGGTTAAACCTGCGTTTAGTTGGGTTAGGTTAGACCTACATTTAGTTGGGTTAGGTTAAACCTGCGTTTAGTTGGGTTAGGTTAGACCTGCGTTTAGTTGGGTTAGGTTAAACCTGCGTTTAGTTGGGTTAGGTTAGAACTGCGTTTAGTTGGGTTAGGTTAGACCTGCATTTAGTTGGGTTAGGTTAGACCTGCGTTTAGTTGGGTTAGGTTAGACCTGCGTTTAGTTGGGTTAGGTTAGACCTGCGTTTAGTTGGGTTAGGTTAGACCTGCGTTTAGTTGGGTTAGGTTAGACCTGCGTTTAGTTGGGTTAGGTTAGACCTGCGTTTAGTTGGGTTAGGTTAGACCTGCGTTTAGTTGGGTTAGGTTAGACCTGCGTTTAGTTGGGTTAGGTTAAACCTGCATTTAGTTGGGTTAGGTTAGACCTGCGTTTAGTTGGGTTAGGTTAGACCTGCGTTTAGTTGGGTTAGGTTAGACCTGCGTTTAGTTGGGTTAGGTTAGACCTGCGTTTAGTTGGGTTAGGTTAAACCTGCGTTTAGTTGGGTTAGGTTAGACCTGCGTTTAGTTGGGTTAGGTTAGACCTACATTTAGTTGGGTTAGGTTAAACCTGCGTTTAGTTGGGTTAGGTTAGACCTGCGTTTAGTTGGGTTAGGTTAGACCTGCGTTTAGTTGGGTTAGGTTAGACCTGCGTTTAGTTAGGTTAGACCTGCGTTTAGTTGGGTTAGGTTAGACCTGCGTTTAGTTGGGTTAGGTTAGACCTGCGTTTAGTTGGGTTAGGTTAGACCTGCGTTTAGTTGGGTTAGGTTAAACCTGCGTTTAGTTGGGTTAGGTTAGACCTACATTTAGTTGGGTTAGGTTAGACCTACATTTAGTTGAGTTAGGTTAAACCTGCGTTTAGTTGGGTTAGGTTAGAACTGCGTTTAGTTGGGTTAGGTTAGACCTACATTTAGTTGGGTTAGGTTAAACCTGCGTTTAGTTGGGTTAGGTTAGACCTACATTTAGTTGGGTTAGGTTAGACCTACATTTAGTTGGGTTAGGTTAGACCTACATTTAGTTGGGTTAGGTTAAACCTGCGTTTAGTTGGGTTAGGTTAAACCTGCGTTTAGTTGGGTTAGGTTAGACCTACATTTAGTTGGGTTAGGTTAGACCTACATTTAGTTGGGTTAGGTTAGACCTACAATTAGTTGGGTTAGGTTAAACCTGCGTTTAGTTGGGTTAGGTTAGAACTGCGTTTAGTTGGGTTAGGTTAAACCTGCGTTTAGTTGGGTTAGGTTAAACCTGCGTTTAGTTGGGTTAGGTTAAACCTGCGTTTAGTTGGGTTAGGTTAAACCTGCGTTTAGTTGGGTTAGGTTAGAACTGCGTTTAGTTGGGTTAGGTTAGAACTGCGTTTAGTTGGGTTAGATTAGAACTGCATTTAGTTGAGTTAGGTTAGAACTGCGTTTAGTTGGGTTAGGTTAAACCTGCGTTTAGTTGGGTTAGGTTAGAACTGCGTTTAGTTGGGTTAGGTTAAACCTGCGTTTAGTTGGGTTAGGTTAAACCTGCGTTTAGTTGGGTTAGGTTAGACCTGCGTTTAGTTGGGTTAGGTTAGAACTGCGTTTAGTAGGGTTAGGTTAAACCTGCGTTTAGTTGGGTTAGGTTAGAACTGCGTTTAGTTTGGTTAGGTTAAACCTGCGTTTAGTTAGGTTAGGTTAGAACTGCGTTTAGTTGGGTTAGGTTAGAACTGCGTTTAGTTGGGTTAGGTTAAACCTGCGTTTAGTTGGGTTAGGTTAGAACTGCGTTTAGTTGGGTTAGGTTAAACCTGCGTTTAGTTGGGTTAGGTTAGAACTGCGTTTAGTTGGGTTAGGTTAGAACTGCGTTTAGTTGGGTTAGGTTAGACCTACATTTAGTTGGGTTAGGTTAGACCTACATTTAGTTGGGTTAGGTTAGACCTACATTTAGTTGGGTTAGGTTAGACCTGCATTTAGTTGGGTTAGGTTAGAACTGCGTTTAGTTGGGTTAGGTTAGAACTGCGTTTAGTTGGGTTAGGTTAGAACCTAACAAAACGTAACAAATACCTTCATAAAGATAAGAATTAATAACTTTAACCAGTTATCAATGTTAGTTATAACTCTTGCACATCTGTACGGTTCTCAGTCACTATAAATCTTTGGTATTCAGGTTAAATTAGGCGTTTGTGATGCCTCGTCTAACACATTTTCTAACCAATAGCCTCTTTACTATCTATCAGTGTACATATCCATCGCTTCTAACAGAATAAATTAATACAAATTCAAATTTATATGTACATGTTCTACGAGAAGAAGGGCCTATGTACACTCTAGGTCCTGCAATATCCGCCCTTGTAGCCCTGAGTCAGTATGGTTGACAATATGCAGTATTAAAATGTTATTTTCCTAAGATGCGACATAAGAGTCATTACCCCATAGATAAATTAGTGTTTGTTAAGTCCCTTTTGCGTGGTATTTAAGGGTGAAGTGGTAATTGCATTTCACCGGTTTGATAGTCCTTATGTTGAGGGCTGGAAGGGCGTATCCCACGTGGAAAAGCATTTGGGTATTTACGTGATTAGAGTGATGAGGGATTTTCGACCATGTGTTAGAGGCGGTAGAGTCGGGAATGCTATGTTAGATTGTATGACTCTGGCTTCTATGGTAAGCTGTTATAAAGGTCACACAAGGCTGTACTGATGTCTTTATTGATCATTCCTTCTGCCTTACCTACCCTCCACACCCCTCCGTTCTGCCTTACCTACCCTCCCTTCCCAACCCTCCACACCCCTCCGTTCTGCCTTCCCTACCCTCCACACCCCTCCGTTCTGCCTTACCTACCCTCCACACCCCTCCGTTCTGCCTTACCTACCCTCCGTTCTGCCTTACCTACCCTCCTTCCCAACCCTCCACACCCTCCGTTCTGCCTTCCCTACCTCCACACCCTCCGTTCTGTTTAATTCCTTCTTGTTTATACTTCCTTGTTTTTATTTTCCTTTCCCTTTTCCTACCTTCCAACCCCTGTTCTGTTTTAATTCATTTTCGTTTTACTTTAATTTTCCCTTTACCCTTCCACACCCCTTTTGTTTCTTTTTTACTTACCTCCTGCGTTTTATTTTCTCCTTCCTTTACTTTTTTCTTAATTTCTCTGTTCTGTTTTTTCATTTTCCTTTGTTGTTTTTTTTTCCCTTTTTCCTTTTTTTCCTTTTCCATCCTCTGTTCTGTTACCTTTTTCTTTTTTTTTTCCACCTTTCTGTTTTACTTTTCCTTTCCTTATTTACCCTTCACACTTTCTTTTTTCTTTAGTCTCTTTCTTCTCCTTTTCCTTTATTTCTGTCTGTCCTTTCCTTTTCCATTTTCTTTTTTCTCAAACCTTTTGTTTCTTTACCTTCCTTTCCTCCTACTACCTTTCCTCTCCTTCCCATTTTCCCCCTTCTCCCATTTTTCCCCCTTTTCCTTTCTACATTTCTTCTTTCCTCCCTTTTCCTCCTTTCCCCCCACTCCTTTCCTTTCCTTTCCCTTTTTTTTTCTTTCTTTCCCTTTACTGTTTTTCTTTCCTTTCTATTCATTTTTCTTTCCTTTCCTTTTACTATTTTCTTTCCTTTTTTTTACTTTTTCTTTCCTTTCCTTTTCATTTTTTCTTTCCTTTACATTTTTTTTTTCTTTCCTTTCCTTTACTATTTTCTTTCCTTCCCATTTACTTTTCCCTTCCTTCCCCTATTTCCTTTTTCCCCTTCCCCATTTACTTTCTTTCCCCCCCACTTTCCCCCTTCCCTACCTTTCCCTCCTCCCACTTTTTCCCTCCTCCTATCTTTTCCCTTTCCCTCCCTACTACTTTTCCCCCTTTCTCACTTTTTCCTCCTTTTTACTTTCCTTTCCTTTATTCATTTTTTCTTTCTTTCCTTTAATTTTTTTTCTTTCCTTTCCTTTCTTTATTTTTCTTTCCTTCCTTATTTTTTTTTCTTCCTTTCTTATTTTTTTTCCTTTTCCTTTACTTTTTTCTTTCCTTTCCTTACTTTTTCTTTTTCCTTCCCTTTATTTTCTTTTTTCTTTCCTTTTTTACTTTTTTCTTTCCTTTATTTTTTCTTTCCTTCCTTTTTCTTTCTTTTTTCATTTTTCTTTCCTTCCTTTTTACTTTTTTTTCCTTTCCTTTTACTCATTTTTTTTTTTCCCTTTCCCCCTTTATTTTTTCTTTCCTTTCCTATTTTATTTTTCTTTTCTTTCCTTTTTTTCTTTTTCTTTCTTTCCTATTCATTTTTCTTTTCCTTTCCTTTTTTTTTTTTCCTTTCTTTCCTTTACTATTTTTCCTTTCCTTTCCTTTTTAATTTTTCTTTCTTTCCTTTACTTTTTTTTTCCTTTCCTTTATTTCTTTTTCCTTTCCTTTCCTTTATCATTTTTTTCCTTTCCTTTACTATTTTTTTTTTCCTTTCCAATCATTTTTCTTTCCTTTTTTTATCATTTTTCTTTCCTTTCCTCATTTTTTCTTCCTTTCCATACTTTTTTTTTTCCCTTTTCCTATTTCTTTTCTTTCCTTTTCCTTTATTTTTTCTTTCCTTCTTTACTTACTTTTTTCCTTTTCCTTTCCTACTTTTTCCTTTCTTTCCATATCTTTTTCCTTTTCCTTTCCCTATTATTTTCCTTTCCTTTCCTTTTTTCCTTTCTTTTCCTATCATTTTTCTTTTTCATACTTCATTTTTCTTCCTTTCCTTTATTTTTTCTTTTCTTTCCCCATTTACTTTTTCTTTTCCTTTCTTTACTTTTTTTCCTTTCCTTTTCCTACTGTTTTTCCTTTCCCTTTTTACATTTTTCCTTTCCTTTACTGTTTTTTTTTCCCTTTATCATTTTTCCCTTCTTTCCTTACTTTTTTCCCCTTTTCCCTTTTTCCTTTAATTTTTCCTTCCTTCCTTACTACTTTTTCTTTCCTTTTCCTTATTGTTTTTCCTTTTCCTTTCCTACTTCTTTTTCCTTCCTTTTCCTTTTCATTTTTTTCCTTCCTTTCCTTTATCATTTTTCTTTCCTTTTTCTATTCTTTTTTCTTTCCTTTCCCCTTTACTTTTTCTCCTTTCCCATTCTTTTTCCTTCCTTTCTTTTTCTTTTCTTCTTTCCTTTCATTTTTCTTTCCTTTCTTTCCTTCTTTTTCCTTTCCTTTCCTTATTATTTTTTTTTCCTTTCCTTCATTTTTCTTTCCTTTCCTTTCATTTTTCTTTCCTTTCCATATTACTTTTCTTTCCTTTCCCTTATTTACTTTTTTTCCTTTCCTTTTTTTTCTTTCCTTTTTCTTTTCTTCCTTTCCTTTACTATTTTTCTTTCTTTCCCATTTTTCTTTTTCCTTCCTTTATACTTTTCTTTCTTTCCTTATCATTTTTCTTTCCTTTCATTTCTTTTTCCTTTCCTTTCTTATCATTTTTCTTTCCCTTTCTTTACATTTTCTTTCCTTTCTTTTTCATTTTTTCTTTCCTTTCCATACTTTTTCTTCCTTTCCTTTTCATTTTTCTTTTTTCTTTCTTACATTTTCTTTCCCTTTATTCATTTTTCTTTCCCTTTTTCCTTTACTTTTTTTTTCTTTTCCTTTCCCTATCTTTTCTTTCTTTTCCATTCTTTTTTCCTTTCCTTATTTTTTCCTTCCTTTCCTTATATTTTTTTCCTTTCCTTTATTTTTTCCTTTCCTTTCCTTTATTTTTCCTTTCCTTCCTATTTCATTTTTCCTTTCCTTTCCTACTATTTTCCTCCTCCCCACTCTTCCTTCCTCACCACTACCTTCCCTCCCTCCCCACTACATCACACAAACATCTTCCGGATGTTGTGTTAAATTCCATCAAACATTTGTGTTTGAACTTGAAGTTTGTGAGAGACGAGGCAGTGACTTAGGAAACTTTACACTTCCTCCCATCTTTCTCTCCCTATTCTTATACCCTCCCTTTCTTTCCTCCATTTTATCAACCTATTCCTCATTTCCTCCCTTTTGCTTACCCTTCCTATCCCCCTATTTCTCATTTCCTCTGTTTTCACCCATTTCCCCCATAACCTCCCTTACGCCCCGTTTCCCATGTTCTCCCCTGCTCTCCCTTCCCTCCCTGGGGAGGATTTGCCAGGCCTATATTCAGCCTAAACCGTGACTAACATCCATGGGGGGGGGGGTAGGTCTAGCCTCTAACGCCAAAATAAGTAAATTCTGTCGACAAATTGGTGACGTTAACTTCTAACAGTAGGCGTCATGACTTAGTGTCTAACAGGGACACGCCCTATATTAGTTACTAACAGGATACGCCCTATATTAGTTTCTAACAGGACACGCCCTATATTAGTTTCTAACAGGATACGCCCTATATTAGTTTCTAACAGGACAGCCCTATATTAGTTTCTAACAGGATACGCCCATATTATTTCTAACGGATACGCCCTATATTGTTTCTAACAGGATACGCCCTATATTAGTTTCTAACAGGATACGCCCTATATTAGTTTCTAACAGGACACGCCCTATATTAGTTTCTAACAGAATACGCCCTATATTAGTTTCTAACAGGATACGCCCTATATTAGTTTCTAACAGGATACGCCCTATATTAGTTTCTAACAGGATACGCCCTATATTAGTTTCTAACAGGATACGCCCTATATTAGTTTCTAACAGGATACGCCCTATATTAGTTTCTAACAGGATACGCCCTATATTAGTTTCTAACAGGATACGCCCTATATTAGTTTCTAACAGGATACGCCCTATATTAGTTTCTAACAGGATACGCTCCTATATTAGTTTCTAACAGGATACGCCCTATATTAGTTTCTAACAGGATACGCCCTATATTAGTTTCTAACAGGATACGCCCTATATTAGTTTCTAACAGGATACGCCCTATATTAGTTTCTAACAGGATACGCCCTATATTAGTTTCTAACAGGATACGCCCTATATTAGTTTCTAACAGGATACGCCCTATATTAGTTTCTAACAGAATACGCCCTATATTAGTTTCTAACAGGGACACGCCCTATATTAGTTTCTAACAGGATACGCCCTATATTAGTTTCTAACAGAATACGCCCTATATTAGTTTCTAACAGGATACGCCCTATATTAGTTTCTAACAGGATACGCCCTATATTAGTTTCTAACAGGATACGCCCTATATTAGTTTCTAACAGGATACGCCTTATATTAGTTTCTAACAGGGACACGCCCTATTTTAGTTTCTAACATGATACACCCTATATTAGTTTCTAACAGAATACGCCCTATATTAGTTACTAACAGGATACGCCCTATATTAGTTTCTAACAGGATACGCCTTATATTAGTTTCTAACAGGATACGCCCTATATTAGTTTCTAACAGGATACGCCCTATATTAGTTTCTAACAGGATACGCCCTATATTAGTTTCTAACAGGATACGCCCTATATTAGTTTCTAACAGAATACGCCCTATATTAGTTTCTAACAGGGAAACGCCCTATATTAGTTTCTAACAGGATACGCCCTATATTAGTTTCTAACAGAATACGCCCTATATTAGTTTCTAACAGGATACGCCCTATATTAGTTTCTAACAGGATACGCCCTATATTAGTTTCTAACAGGATACGCCCTATATTAGTTTTTAACAGGATACGCCCTATATTAGTTTCTAACAGGATACGCCCTATATTAGTTTCTAACAGGATACGCCCTATATTAGTTTCTAACAGGATACGCCCTATATTAGTTTCTAACAGGATACGCCCTATATTAGTTTCTAACAGGTACACCCTATATTAGTTTCTAACAGGAACGCCCTATATTAGTTTCTAACAGGATACCCCTATATTAGTTTCTAACAGAGATACGCCCTATATTAGTTTCTAACAGATCGTATATTAGTTTCTAACAGGATACGCCCTTATTATTTCTAACTGATACGCCCTATTTTTCAACAGGATACGCCTATT
Source organism: Cherax destructor (assembly GCA_009830355.1). Classification (NCBI taxonomy): domain Eukaryota; kingdom Metazoa; phylum Arthropoda; class Malacostraca; order Decapoda; family Parastacidae; genus Cherax; species Cherax destructor. Next base: position 28,024 of record WNWK01006889.1, on the reverse strand, counting down.
TGTTTCTAACAATCCCCTATTAGTTTCTAGATACGCCTATTTATTTCATAACCCTCCTATATTGTTTCTAAGGACCGCCCTATATTAGCTAACAGGATACCCTATATTAGTTTCTAACAGAATACGCCCTATATTGTTCTAACAGTACGCATATTAGTTTCTAACAGGATACGCCCTATATTAGTTTCTAACAGGATACGCCTATATTAGTTTCTAACAGGATACGCCCTATATTAGTTTCTAACAGGAACGCCCTATATTAGTTTCTAACAGGATACGCCCTATATTAGTTTCTAACAGGATACGCCCTATATTAGTTTCTAACAGGATACGCCCTATATTAGTTTCTAACAGGATACGCCCTATATTAGTTTCTAACAGAATACGCCCTATATTAGTTTCTAACAGGATACGCCCTATATTAGTTTCTAACAGGATACGCCCTATATTAGTTTCTAACAGGATACGCCCTATATTAGTTTTTAACAGGATACGCCCTATATTAGTTTCTAACAGGATACGCCCTATATTAGTTTCTAACAGGATACGCCCTATATTAGTTTCTAACAGGATACGCCCTATATTAGTTTCTAACAGGATACGCCCTATATTAGTTTCTAACAGGTACACCTCCTATATTAGTTTCTAACAGGGACACGCCCTATATTAGTTTCTAACAGGATACGCCCTATATTAGTTTCTAACAGAATACGCCCTATATTAGTTTCTAACAGGATACGCCCTATATTAGTTTCTAACAGGATACGCCCTATATTAGTTTCTAACAGGATACGCCCTATATTAGTTTCTAACAGGATACGCCCTATATTAGTTTCTAACAGGATACGCCCTATATTAGTTTCTAACAGGATACGCCCTATATTAGTTTCTAACAGGGACACCTCCTATATTAGTTTCTAACAGGGACACGCCCTATATTAGTTTCTAACAGGATACGCCCTATATTAGTTTCTAACAGAATACGCCCTATATTAGTTTCTAACAGAATACGCCCTATATTAGTTTCTAACAGGATACGCCCTATATTAGTTTCTAACAGGATACGCCCTATATTAGTTTCTAACAGGATACGCCCTATATTAGTTTCTAACAGGATACGCCCTATATTAGTTTCTAACAGGATACGCCCTATATTAGTTTCTAACAGGGACACCTCCTATATTAGTTTCTAACAGGAACACCTAGATTAGTTTCTAACAGGAACACCTCCTAGATTAGTTTCTAACAGGAACACCACCTAGATTAGTTTCTAACAGGAACACCTCCTAGATCAGTTTCTAACAGGAACACCTCCTAGATTAGTTTCTAACAGGAACACCACCTAGATTAGTTTCTAACAGGAACACCTCCTAGATTAGTTTCTAACAGGAACACCTCCTAGGTTAGTTTCTAACAGGAACACCTCCTAGATTAGTTTCTAACAGGAACACCTCCTAGGTTAGTTTCTAACAGGAACACCTTCTAGATTAGTTTCTAGAAACATATTTTCCATCATGGCTCAGAATTATTAACAGCTGCTAATTAAGTGGCAGTCAACTCTCGCTCTTAAGCACTACTGACGTAGAGGCTAAGAAGCTCAACTTTAGAATAGAAAACATGACTTTGAAGGTTAGATTATATTGTGCTTTAAGCTAGCTGTACCGAGGGGCTTTTATCCCTTGGACTTGCTTAACATGGGCCAGTAGGCCTACTGCAGTGCTCCTTTCTTATTTTCTGATGACTACGTGCGGTCAACAGTAACAACCTGGTTGATCAGATCCTGATCCACCACGAGGCCTGGTCAAGGACTGGGCAGCGGGGGCGTTGACCCCCGTAACACCCCTCTACCTGGAGTCTACCTGGAGGGTATTCCGGGGATCAACGGCCCAGCGGCCCGGTCCACGACCAGGCCTCCCGGTGGATCAGAGCCTGATCAACGAGGCTGTTACTGATGGCCGTACGTAGTCCAACGTACGAACCACAGCCTGGCTGATCTGGCAACAACTTTAGGTATCTGTCCAGCTCCCTCTTGAAGACAACCTCCTGGAGTCTACCTGGAGGGTAGACTTTCTACACATTTCTGCAACACTGCAAGCTCCTGATGACGTGTTGATTTCAAACGAAAGGCCTCGTAGTTGTTTAGCATAGTAACATATGTAAATTACTGAGAATGACCCGAAAATAGTTAGACAAAATGCCTAGTATATCTAGTATTACGTAGGCTTACATTGAAGAGTCTATTCCAGATCATCTCACATTAGGTCTTTTTTTTTACTTTCGTCTAGGTGTTGACAGCGAATTATGTAGAAATTAAAGTTTGTTATTGTGGTATGTTGAACGATGAGTTGTGGGAAGCATCGTTCAGCGGGTCACCTAGTGTCGCTACCCACACCAAGTATTATTATTTAACATTATTGAAGTATATACAACATGTAGGAGAGCAGTGAGACACTGACACACCCGGCCTCAGTCTTCTTACATAAATTAACAACGAAGGGAAATGAGGGAGATCAGTCAAAAGTGGGAGAGAATATTCCACTGGCAACGGTCGTAAGTTGAATGATGGTTGTTGTGTTTCGTCTTTATTTAAATCTTTCTCTTCTCTTTCTTTGACCCACTCTCTCTCTCTCTCTCTCTCTCTCTCTCTCTCTCTCTCTCTCTCTCTCTCTCTCTCTCTCTCTCTCACGCAAGGCAAGAGAGAGAAGGGTGGGTTGATTGCATTTTCCTGGACTGCAGGAAGGCCTTCGACACAGTTCCTCACATGAGATTAGTAAAGAAGTTGGAAGAACAAGCAGGTATAACAGGAAGGGCACTGGAATGGATCAGGGAATACCTCACAGGGAGGCAACAACGGGTCATGGTGCGTGATGAGGTATCACAGTGGGCACCTGTGACGAGCGGTGTACCGCAGGGGTCAGTCCTAGGACCAGTGTTATTCTTGGTATATGTAAATGACATGACGGATGGGATAGACTCAGAAGTGTCTCTGTTCGCAGATGATGTGAAATTAATGAGGAGAATCACATAGGAGGAGGACCAAGCAGGACTTCAAACAGACCTGGACAAGCTTGACATCTGGTCTAGCAACTGGCTTCTCGAATTCAATCCCACCAAATGCAAAGTCATGAAGATCGGAGAAGGGCAAATAAGACCGCTGACAGAGTACAGGCTAGGTGGACAAAGGCTACAAACCTCGGCAAAGAAGAAAGACCTTGGGGTGAGTATAACGCCAAGCACGTCTCCGGAGGCACACATCAACCAGATAACTGCGGCAGCATATGGGCGACTGGCAAACCTAAGATTAGCGTTCCGTTACCTAAACAAGGAATCGTTCAAGACACTGTACACCGTGTACGTCAGGCCCATACTAGAATATGCAGCACCAGTCTGGAACCCACACCTGGTCAAGCACGTAAAGAAACTAGAGAAAGTGCAAAGGTTTGCGACAAGGTTAGTTCCACAACTCAGGGGTCTGTCCTATGAAGAAAGGTTGAGGGAAATAGGACTAACAACACTGGAGGAAAGAAGGGTCAGAGGAGACATGATAACGACATACAAAATACTGCGGGGAATCGACAAGGTAGATAGTGACAGGATGTTCCAGAGAGGGAACACAGAAACAAGGGGACACAACTGGAAGCTGAAGACTCAGATGAGTCAAAGGGATGTTAGGAAGCATTTCTTCAGCCACAGAGTAGTCAGGAAGTGGAATAGTCTAGAGAAAGATATAGTGGAGGCAGGAACCATACATAGTTTTAAGACGAGGTATGATAAAGCTCATGGAGCAGGGAGAGCAGAGACCCAGTAGCAGACAGCGAAGAGGCGGGACCAGGAGTTGAGTCTCGACCCCTGCAACCACAATTAGGTGAGTACAGTTAGGTGAGTACACATACTGTCTATATATATATTATACTGTCTGTCTATCTGTCTCTCTCACATACTGTCTATCTGTCTCTCTCTCACATACTGTCTGTCTGTCTGTCTCTCTCACATACTGTCTGTCTGTCTGTCTCTCTCACATACTGTCTATCTGTCTCTCTCTCACATACTGTCTGTCTGTCTGTCTCTCTCACATACTGTCTATCTGTCTCTCTCACATACTGTCTATCTGTCTCTCACATACTGTCTGTCTGTCTGTCTCTCTCACATACTGTCTATCTGTCTCTCTCTCACATACTGTCTGTCTGTCTGTCTCTCTCACATACTGTCTATCTGTCTCTCTCACATACTGTCTATCTGTCTCTCTCTCACATACTGTCTGTCTATCTGTCTCTCTCACATACTGTCTATCTGTCTCTCTCACATACTGTCTATCTGTCTCTCTCTCACTATATATCTCACACACAGTCTCACTTTCACACATATTGTCTTTCTCTCAGGAGGCCATAAAGCGCTAAACACGTATGGTCACGCAAGGCTCGATCCTCCGCCCACATACGTCCAACTTCCTCTTAGCAGTTTAGTGCATAAATAAGCACCAAGACGCCTGGGCACAAGCAAACACTGTTGCTGACCTCTATGTCACTAGGCTTAAGGCTCAAATTGCATGGAGTGGGCCATGGAGTCGTAAAAATGAACTCTCACCCTTGCGTCCTCTTGTTATAAGGACCAAAGTGACTTATATAAAGTTGTGATCTCCAAGTTGAAGGTTGATAATATACAAGTTGGTCCTTACAGTTCAGTGACCCAGGAAATTCGTGGACGACACCAAAAGAGGTAAATAAGAACATAAGATAATTGATTCAAACGTAGATGTCAGGGAACTTCAGGAGGATTCAGACAAACTTAATTCGTGGTCAGAAAAGTGGCAGATGCAGTTCAATGTAGATAAATGCAAGGTTCTGAAGCTCGGGAGTGTCCATAACCCAAGCACTTATAAGTTAAATAACGTAGAACTTAGCCATACAGATTGCAAGAAGGACTTGGGGGTGATGGTAAGCAGCAACCTTAAACCAAGACAGCAATGCCTAAGCGTACGTAATAAGGCAAATAGATTACTGGGATTTATATCAAGAAGTGTTAGCAACAGAAGTCCAGAGGTTATATTACAGCTTTATACATCGTTAGTAAGGCCTCACCTAGATTACGCAGCTCAGTTCTGGTCTCCATATTACAGAATGGATATTAATTCGTTAGAAAACATTCAGCGTAGAATGACTAAGTTAATTCATAGCATTAGAAATCTTCCGTATGAAGAAAGATTGAAGAGCCTTAAATTACATTCACTTGTAAGACGTAGAATGAGGGGAGACATGATCGAGGTATATAAGTGGAAAATGGGTATTAACAAAGGGGATATAAATAAGGTCTTGAGGATATCTCTCCAAGAGAGAACCCGCAATAATGGATATAAATTAGACAAGTTTAGATTTAGAAAGGATATAGGAAAGTATTGGTTTGGAAATAGAGTAGTTGATGAGTGGAACAGTCTGCCTAGTAGGGTTATTGAGGCTAAAACCTTGGGTAGTTTCAAATTTAGGTTGGACAAATACATGAGTGAGAGGGGTTAGATTTGAGTGGGACTCGCGCATGAGTGGGTAGAATTGTCAAAGCTTATTTCTTGGGTAGCATTGAAAACTGGTTTGAGCAAATATTCTGTTAGTGGGACGGATTGTGAAGGACCTGCCTAGTATGGGCCAACAGGCCTGCTGCAGTGTTCCTCCTTTCTTATGTTCTTATGTAGTTAAATGGCATCTTGTATGCTTGTTGGTTATGCCTTTTTATAACTTCGAGGGTTCAAAGTCAGTGACATGTCTTAGACACGTCACTTTGTTTACACTCACGTCACTGACACGTCATAGACACGTCACTTTGTTTACACTCACGTCACTGACACGTCATAGACATGTCACCTGTTTACACTCACGTCACTGACACGTCATAGACATGTCACCTGTTTACACTCACGTCATAGACATGTCACCTGTTTACACTCACGTCATAGACATGTCACCTGTTTACACTCACGTCATAGACATGTCACCTGTTTACACTCACGTCATAGACATGTCACCTGTTTACACTCACGTCGACGATAGACATTCACCTGTTTACACTCACGTCATAGACATGTCACCTGTTTACACTCACGTCATAGACATGTCACCTGTTTACACTCGCGTCACTGACACGTCATAGACATGTCACTTGTTTACACTCACGTCATGACAGTCATGTTTATGTAAAGACACTGTCACTGTCACTCACGTATAGACATTCACTGTTTACACTCACGTCATAGACATGTCACCTGTTTACACTCACGTCACTGACACGTCATAGACATGTCACTTGTTTACACTCACGTCACTGACGTCATAGATATGTCACTTGTTTACACTCACGTCACTGACACGTCATAGACATGTCACATGTTTACACTCACGTCACTGACACGTCACTGGGGTTTGAACAGTGGCGATAAAATGTCCTTACAGTAGTGCTGAGAGTTGCATAGTATGGTAGTAGTCATGGTCATGGTATGTCAGTGTGTCATAGTCAGTGGGGCTGGAGGTATGTGCACTGGTAGTGGGGCTGGAGGATGTACACAGTAGTGGCAGGTCGGAGGTAGATGTGCAGGTAGTGGGGCTGGAGGTAGTGTCAAGGTAGTGGGGCTGAGGTAGTGTCAAGGTAGTGTAGGAGCTGGAGGTAGTGTGCATAGGTAGTGGGGGCTGGAGGTAGTGTGCATAGGTAGTGGGGGCTGGAGGTAGTGTCACAGGTAGTGGAGGGCTGGAGTAGTGTGCATAGGTAGTGGGGGCTGGAGTGTGAGTGTCAGGTAGTGGGAGCTGAAGGTGAGTGTGCACAGGTAGTGGGCTGGTAGTGCAAGGTAGTGGGCTGGAGGTAGTGTCATAGGTAGTGGGGGCTGGAGGTAGTGTGCACAGGTAGTGGGGGCTGGAGGTAGTGTGCATAGGTGGGGCTGGAGGTAGTGCACAGGTAGTGGGGGCTGAAGGTAGTGTGCACAGGTAGTGTGGAGGTAGTGTGCAAGGTAGTGGGGCTGGAGGTAGTGTACACAGGTAGTGGGGGCTGGAGGTAGTGTACACGGTATGGGGGCTGAGGTAGTGTGCATAGGTAGTGGGGGCTGGAGGCTAGTGGCAGAGTGAGGTAGGGGGCTGAAGGTAGTGTGCAAGGTAGTGGGGGCTGGAGGTAGTGTGCATCAGGTAGTGGGGCTGAGTAGTGTGCACAGGTAGTGGGGCTGGAGTAGTGTGCATAGGTAGTGGGGCTGGAGGTAGTGTACACAGGTAGTGGGGCTGAGGTAGTGTGCACAGGTAGTGGGGCTGGAGGTAGTGTGCATAGGTAGTGGGGCTGGAGGTAGTGTGCACAGGTAGTGGGGGCTGAAGGTAGTGTGCATAGGTAGTGGGGGCTGGAGGTAGTGTGCACAGGTAGTGGGGGCTGGAGGTAGTGTGCACAGGTAGTGGGGGCTGGAGGTAGTGTGCATTTAGGTAAGGGTGGGGCTGAGGTAGTGTGCATAGGTAGTGGGGGCTGGAGGTAGTGTGCACAGGTAGTGGGCTGGAGGTAGTGTGCAAGGTAGTGGGGCTGAGGTAGTGTGCATAGGTAGTGGGGGTTGGGGTAGGTGCAGGTGTGGGGCTGAGGTGTGTACACAGGTAGTGGGGGCTGAAGGTAGTGTGCATAGGTAGTGGGGCTGAAGTGTGTGCACAGGTAGTGGGGCTGGAGTAGTGTCACAGGTAGTGGGGCTGAGGTAGTGTGCACAGGTAGTGGGGGCTGGAGGTAGTGTACACAGGTAGTGGGGGCTGGAGGTAGTGTGCATAGGTAGTGGGGGCTGAAGGTAGTGTGCACAGGTAGTGGGGGTTGTAGGTAGTGTACAGGTAGTGGGGGCTGAAGGTAGTGTGCATAGGTAGTGGGGGCTGAAGGTAGTGTGCACAGGTAGTAGGGGCTGGAGGTAGTGTGCACAGGTATTGTGGGCTGGAGGTAGTGTGCACAGGTAGTGGGGGTTGGAGGTAGTGTGCACAGGTAGTTGGGGCTGGAGGCAGTGTGCACAGGCAGTGGGATGAATGAAGTGGGGCATATGAACAGGTAGTGGGTGTGACGCCGGAGCAGGGAGGTATTTCCTTTATATAGCTAGACTAGACTAGCCTAGACTAGACTAGCCTAGGGTAGACTAGCCTAGGGTAGACTAGCCTAGGGTAGACTAGCCTAGGGTAGACTAGCCTAGGGTAGACTAGCCTAGGGTAGACTAGCCTAGGGTAGACTAGCCTAGGGTATACAATAAAGATACCCAGATGTTACACATAGCCTAGGGTAGGCTAGACTATGCTAGGCTATTATATTTTAGGCTAGGCACAAAAAATGGTTCATAGAGAACCTCGTGACGTCATGGTAGTGGCGGGAGAGGGAGGGGGGAGAGTGAGTAAGGGGGGAAAGAGGGGGAAAGAATACCGTCAAAGGGGAAGGGGGAGGGAATTGTTGACCTTGTAATCCTCTTGCTTTCTGAACCTCCCCCTTCCCCTACCCCTACCCCCTATCCTCTCCCCTCCCCCTCACCCGATACAGTTACCCTTGTACACAGTTTTGCAACCTCAAGAATTTGTGATGAATTTCTTCAATACATTATTATTTCCCGTCGTGAAATTTATTTTGTGTGCATATACATTGTGTGCGTGTATATATGTCCCACAATTGACACCAGAGGTGGACCCCATCCTATATATATATATATATATAATTTGTAACGTGTATATACGTAGTGTGTATATATTATACGTATATAATTCGGCCTAATACTGTACTCACCTAATTGTGGTTTTAGGGGTCGAGTCACAGCTCCTTACTTGACGTCTCGGTAGAGTCTTGGAGTCAGTGCAGATGACATCCTTGATATAAATTGGTAGAGGAATGTGTATATCTACCTGGAGTCTACCTGGAGGGCATTCCGGGGATCGACGTCCCCGCGGCCCGGTCTATGACCAGGCCTCCCGCAGGATCAGGGCCTGATCAACGAGGCTGTTACTGCTGGCTGCACGTAGTCCAACGTACGAACCACAGCCCGGCTGATCTGGCACTGACTTTAGGTATCTGTTCAGCTCCCTCTTGAAGGCAACCAGAGGTCTACTGGTAATGCCCCTTATGGCTGGTGGGAGGCTGTTGAACAGTCTTGGGCCCCGGACACTTATTGTGTTTTCTCTTAGTGTACCAGTGGCGCCCCTACTTTTCACTGGGGTTATGTTACATCGTCTGCCAAGTCTTTTGCTTTCGTATGGAGTGATTTCTGTGTGCATATTAGGGACCAGTCCCTCCAGAATCTTCCAGGTGTATTATTATTATAATTAAAAGAAGCGCTAAACCACAGGGGTTATACAGCCTTCCAGGTGTAGATTATGATATATCTCTCTCGCCTGCGCTCCAGTGAATATAAGTCTAGTGCTTCCAGGCGTTCCCAGTAGTTAAGGTGTTTGATGGAACTTATACGTGCAGTAAAGGTTCTCTGTACATTCTCTAGATCTGCAATTTCACCTGCCTTGAATGGAGATGTTAATATACAGCAGTATTCTAGCCTAGAGAGAACTAGTGATTTAAAAAGGATCATTGGCTTGGCATCTCTTGTCTTGAATGTTCTCATTATTCATCCTATCAGTTTCCTCGCAGATGTAATAGTGGCATTGTTGTGGTCCTTGAAGGTGAGGTCTTCGGACATTACCACACCCAGGTCCTTCACATTACTTTTCCGCTCTATTGTGTGATTAGAGTTTGTAATATACTCAGTCCTAGTTATTATTTCCTCCAGTTTTCCATAACGTAGTAGTTGGAATTTGTCTTCATTGAACATCATATTGTTCTCTGTTGCCCATTGGAAAACTTGGTTTATATCTTCTTGGAGATTTGCCGTGTCCTAAATGGATGACACTCTCATGCAGATCCTAGTATCATCTGCAAAGGATGATACAGTGCTATGATTTACATATCTGTCTATGTCTGATATGAGAATGAGGAACAGGATAGGTGCGAATACTGTGCATTGTGGGACACAGCTCTTCACTATGGCAGGGCTTCATGCACAGCTTCAAGGATGGGCATAACAGAAACCCACCAGGCTGCTATTATTATTATTATTATTATTATTATTATTGTTTCTATTGTCATTTGATATAACTTATATATATATATATATATATATATATATATATATATATATATATATATATATATATATAATTGTGTGTGTACTCACCTATATGTGGTTGCAGGGGTCGAGTCATAGCTTCTGGCCCCGCCTCTTCACTGTGTGTGTACTCACCAATATGTGGTTGCAGGGGTCGAGTCATAGCTCCTGGCCCAGCCTCTTCACTGTGTGTGTGTGTACTCACCTAGTTGTGGTTGCAGGGGTTGAGTCATAGCTCCTGGCCCCGCCTCTTCATTGGCCGCTACTGGGTCACTCTCCCTTCGCCATGAGCCTTATCATACCTCTTCTTGAAGCTATGAATGGATCCTGCCTCAACTGCATCACTTCCCAAGCTATTCTACTTCCCGACCACTCTGTGACTGAAGAAATACTTCCTAACATCCCTGTGACTCATCTGAGTCTTCAACTTCCAACTGTGTCCCCTTGTTGCTGTGTCCCATCTCTGGAACATTCTGTCTCTGTCCACCTTGTCAATTCCTCTCAGTATTTTATGTGTGTGTGTTAGTTACCATTTTGTCCTAGGCACATGTTGATTAGACACTAGGCCTGTTGTGTGTGTGTGTAAGGAAACACTTCGAAATGTTTCCGCCCCGCCGGGAATTGAACCCGGGCCCTCCGTGCGTGAAGCAAGAGCTTTAGCCACCAGGCCACTGGGGCTGTGTGTGTGTACTCACCTAGTTGTCACCTAGTTGTGGTTGCAGGGGTCGAGTCATAGCTCCTGGCCCCGCCTCTTCACTGGTGTGTGTGTGTGTGTGTGTGTGTATGCACATCTTAGGACAAGCAACGGTACTATAGATGTTTTTTTAATGTTTTTTCGCCATATTCCAAGCCAAAAAATTGAGCCAATTTCAAATTTGTGGCGACAGTGTTGCCATATTGGATTCCGGTGTGGCAGTATTGCCATACAGGTGTGTCCTAGAATGTCACTCACCATGTCCATCCCCTTGTCTCTCTCTCTTTCCCTCCCTGTCTGTGTCTGTCTGTCTCTCTCTCCCTCCCTGTCTGTGTCTCTGTCTCTGTCTTTCTATCTGTGTGTGTATGTGTGTCTCTCTCTCTGTCTCTCTATCCCCCTATCTAGAAGTTCAGGTACAATTATAGGTACAGGTTAAGAAAACAATAACAACAACAGCTATAGTAACAACAACTACAATAACAACAACAGCTACAATAACAACAACAGCTACAATAACAACAACAGCTACAATAACAACAGCTACAATAACAACAACAGCTACAATAACAACAACAGCTACAATAACAACAACAGCTACAATAACAACAACAGCTACAATAATAACAACTACAATAACAACAACAGCTACAATAACAACAACAACTACAATAACAACAACAGCTACAATAACAACAACAGCTACAATAACAACAACAGCTACAATAACAACAGCTACAATAACAATAACAGCTACAATAACAACAGCTACAATAACAACAGCTACAATAACAACAGCTACAATAACAACAGCTACAATAACAACAGCTACAATAACAACAACAGCTACAATAACAACAGCTACAATAACAACAGCTACAATAACAACAGCTACAATAACAACAGCTACAATAACAACAGCTACAATAACAACAGCTACAATAACAACAACAGCTACAATAACAACAGCTACAATAACAACAGCTACAATAACAACAGCTACAATAACAACAGCTACAATAACAACAGCTACAATAACAACAACAGCTACAATAACAACAGCTACAATAACAACAACAGCTACAATAACAACAGCTACAATAACAACAGCTACAATAACAACACAGCTACAATACAACAACAGCTACAATAACAACAACACTAACAATAGCACAACAGCTACAATAACAACAGCTACAATAACAACAGCTACAATAACAAGCTACAATAACAACAACAGCTACAATAACAACAGCTACAATAACAACAGCTACAATAACAACAACAAGCTACAATAACAACACAGCTACAATAACAACAGCTACAATAACAACAACAGCTACAATAACAACAACTACAATAACAACAACAGCTACAATAACAACAGCTACAATAACAACAGCTACAATAACAACAACAGCTACAATAACAACAACAGCTACAATAACAACAACAGCTACAATAACAACAGCTACAATAACAACAGCTACAATAACAACAACAGCTACAATAACAACAGCTACAATAACAACAACAGCTACAATAACAACAGCTACAATAACAACAGCTACAATAACAACAACAGCTACAATAACAACAACAGCTACAATAACAACATCTACAATAACAACAACAGCTACAATAACAACAACTACAATAACAACAACAGCTACAATAACAACAGCTACAATAACAACAACTACAATAACAACAACAGCTACAATAACAACAGCTACAATAACAACAGCTACAATAACAACAACAGCTACAATAACAACAGCTACAATAACAACAGCTATAGTAACAACAACAGCTACAATAACAACAACAGCTACAATAACAACAGCTACAATAACAACAACAGCTACAATAACAACAACAGCTACAATAACAACAACAGCTACAATAACAACAACAGCTACAATAACAACAACAGCTACAATAACAACAACAACTAAAATAACAACAGCTAAAATAACAGCTACAATAACAACAACAGCTACAATAACAACAGATAAAATAACAGCTACAATAACAACAACAGCTACAATAACAACAACAGCTAAAGCAACAATAACATAGTGACAACAACAGCTACACTAACAACAACAAGTGTCTCGTCCTTCAACTTGAAGACACTGTTACACAGCTGTCAGATGAGGTACGACACACAACTGTCAGATAAGGTACGACACTGTTACACAGCTGTCAGATGAGGTACGACACTGTTACACAGCTGTCGGATGAGGTACGACACTGTTACACAACTATCAGATGAGGTACGACACTGTTACACAGCTGTCAGATGAGGTACGACACTGTTACACAGCTGTCAGATGAGGTACGAACGGATGGACGTTAACTTCCCAACACCCCAGAGACTGTTAATAGGTTTTTCCGTTAACGGTAGAACCATACAAACGTGAGAAAGCAACGCGCCCTGGCTTCCGTTGACAATTTCTTTCATAGAGAGAGTAGTAGTAGTAGTAGTTGTTGTTGTAGTAGAAGTAGTAGTAGTAGTAGTAGTAGTAGTAGAAGTGGTAGTAGCAGTGGTAGTAGTAGTAGAAGTGTAGTAGCAGTGGTAGTAGTAGTAGAAGTGGTAGTAGCAGTAGTAGTAGTAGTAGTAGTAGTAGTAGTAGTAGTAGTAGTAGCTGTAGTAGTATTAGAAGTACTAGTACAGGTACTAGTATTAGTATTAGTAGAAGTAGCAGTGGTAGTAGTAGTAGAAATAGTAGTAGTAGTAGCTGTAGTAGTATTAGTAGTATTATTAGAAGTACTAGTACAGGTACTAGTAGTAGTATTAGTAGAAGTAGCAGTGGTAGTAGTAGTAGAAATAGTAGTAGTAGTAGTAGTAGTAGTAGCTGTAGTAGTAGTAGTAGTATTAGAAGTACTAGTACAGGTACTAGTACTTGTAGTAGTAGCTGTAGTAGTAGTAGTAGTAGTAGTATTAGAAGTACTAGTACAGGTACTAGTAGTAGTAGTAGTATTAGAAGCACTAGTACAGGTAGTAGTAGTAGTAGTATTAGAAGCACTAGTACAGGTACTAGTAGTAGTAGTAGTAGTAGTAGTAGTAGTAGTAGTATTAGAAGCACTAGTACAGGTACTAGTAGTAGTAGTATTAGAAGTACTAGTACAGGTACTAGTAGTAGTAGTAGTAGTATTAGAAGTACTAGTACAGGTACTGTAGTAGTAGTAGTAGCTGTAGTAGTAGTAGTAGTATTAGAAGCACTAGTACAGGTACTAGTAGTAGTAGTAGCAGTGTGGAGGGACTATCCCCCTCGCTGGTTTGTAATATACGAACATGAGAGGTGGAGTGTAAAGCGGCAGGGAATCTTGCAAGCCACGGTGTAGGGAAACTTCCTGACAGCCGCTCATAGGGCAGGGAGGTACGCGGGAATTTTTTTCCCCTGCCAGGGCGGGGAGCTTCCCTGTACCGTTACAACAGTGTTGCCACCTCTACTCAGTACCACCTCTGTCATACACATGTATGCGTACACGTACACATGTATACACGCGGCAAGCTGGAAGTTGAGAGGCGGAACCAGGAGCTAAGACACGTCCCCAGCAACTACATTGATGAGTACACACACACACACACACACACACAGCAGCTCAAGGTGGAAAAACTCCTGTGCCCTCCGCGACGGTAGGGGCCAGGATGATGTCAAAGTGAGTACGGTGGTGGTGGTACCTGCTTCAACATTTCGACAGCCTGTCTCGCTTCACTGTCTACAGTCATCTCCCATCATGAGCTTATCACACCTCTTCTAAAGTTGCTATGGATCCTGCCTCGGCATCACTTCAATTGTTCCACTTCCTGACAACTCTGTGACTGAATAAATACTTCCTAACATCCCTGTGACTCGTCTGAGTCTTCAACTTCCAACTGTGTCCCCTTGTTGCTGTGTCCCATCCCTGAACGTCCTGTCTCTGTCCACCTTGTCAATTCCTCTACCTATTTTATGTCATCATCATGTCCCTCCTGTCTTCCAGTGTCGTCAGGTTGAGTTTCCTTAACCTCTCCTCGTAGAACATGCCCCTTAGCTCCGGGACTAGTCTTGTTGCGAACCTTTGCACTTTTTCTAATTTCATGACGTGAAGACTTACGCCGTATCTTGTTGTTGTGGTAGTGTATAGGGCCACAGGAAACTTGCGCCGTATCTTGTTGTTGTGGTAGTGTATAGGGTCACAGGAAACTTGCACCGTATCTTGTTGTGGTAGTGTATAGGGCCACAGGAAAATTGCGCCATACCTTGTTGTTGTGGTAGTGTATAGGGCCACAGGAAACTTGTGCCGTATCTTGTTGTTGTGGTAGTGTATAGGGTCACAGGAAACTTGCACCGTATCGATCCCTACCAATATTACACCCGTGTTAACACTTTTTCCTCCGATGTTTCTTCTTGGAACATCTTTGTATTTACGTTGAATTACCTACCTGGCCTGGAGTCTTCCTGGAGGGAGTTCCGGGAGTAGACGCCCCGGCGGCCCAATCCCTGACCAGGCTTCCCCGGTGGATCACGGCCTGATCAACCAGACTGTTGCTACTGGTCACAGGCAATCCAACGTACGAATCACAACCCATCTGGTCAGGCACTGACTTCAGGTATCTCTCCAGTTACTTCCTCCTCCTCTTCCATCTCCTCCTTCTCTTCCTCCTCCTACTCCTCCTTCTCCTCCATGTTTACAGACACTGGGTAATAACGAGAAGATACCCCTCGTTATCTCTGTAATTGCCTTATCCAGGTCATTCATTAGAACACTATATGATTATTAACGAGGATATTGACTAACGTAATATACTGTTCACCTATCTAGTAACTAGGACACAACCCTCCACTCTATTTATATATATATATATATATATATATATATATATATATATATATATATATATATATATATATATATATATATATATACATAGCTTCAAGAGCAGGTATGATAAAGCCCACGAGGCTAGGACGAGTGAGTCTGGCAAACGGCAAGTTGAGAGGCGGGACCAGGAGCTGTGAATCGACCCCTGCAACCACATATAGGTGAGCACAGGGGTCGAGAGCCACACGGGGGAGGGGAGGGAGGTCGAATCCCCCATAAGTCAGGGGTCACATAGGGGTCAAATTACAAAGGTCAAATGTCAGCCATGGGTTAAATGTCAGTCAGTGGCCGGGAAGGAATGGGGGGGGTAGACGTCAAGCTGACGCTGGATGAACCACCTGAAGTCTACCTGGAGTAACTCCCAGGGGTCAGCGCCCCCGCGGCCAGATCCCAGACCAGGTCTCCTGGTTGCTGGCCTGATCCATCAAGCTGTTGGTGCCCGCTGCCTGCAGTACAATGTATGCACCACAACCTGGCTGATCAGGAGCTGATGTGAGGAATTTGTCGAGTTCTCTCTTGAGGACAACAAGGGTTTTTACCTAGAGGGTATTCCGAGGCTCACTGTAGCATCTATGGATGACACTTTCATGTAGATTCTGGTAATCAGTCCATCGACCTTAGAGAAAAGTCATTTGAGGTGGTCAGTCCCTCAGCCTGGAGAAGAGTTCAACTTCATGGTCTGGAACGATATGAAATGAAGCTGAAGCCTGATAATAGTGTCTTAAATACTGTCGAAATTGAGCTGGAATATCTCCAAGACGTTGTAGGGGACGGGATTCACTAGTAGAAGAAGGCAGGTCCATCTGGAATCCAACCCTTCTCACTCGTAAGAGAATTCAAGACTCCATTCTCATGCGTCGGCTTTATTTCTTATCGTTCCAGACCATGGTTGACGGACTGACCACCTCAAGTGCCTTTTCTTTAAGGTTGGTGGACTGATTACATAATCTTTATTTCATTACTACTGCTGCCTTTGTATTTGACTGAAGAAGTCTGTGTAGGCGAAACGTATTGTCTGCTAAGGATGAAACAATGCTGTAATTTATATCCCTGTTGATGTCGGATGTGAAGGGTTCTTGGGCTCAGGAAAAGGAGCTATCCTTCCCCTTCATTGGATTAAACCAGATTACGTCTCAGGTTTCACCAGGTGGTGCACGGCCCCTATGGGTTTATCGCCTCCACGTGATTTAAAGTAACCCCCTCCCCCCTTCCCCCAAACATTGTTTACATTGATCAGCTGATCTACGAACACGTGGTTTTGTTTACATTTCTTCGCGCCATTTTTTTGACATTTAATTTCGTTTTTCTTTCTAATTTAGTTACCAGTTGTCAAAGGCACTTGTCATTAGACACTTGGCCTATTTTTATTTTGTGTGTACTCACCTATTTGTTGTTGCAGAGGTCGAGACTCAGCTCCTGGCCCAGTCTCTTAAGTGGTCATTAATAGATTCATTCTCTCCTGGCTTCCGGAGCTTAATCGTACCTCTTCTTAAAGCTAAGTATGGATCCTGCGTTCACCACTACATTCCCCAGGTCGTTATCAGTAAGTGCGTAACTTGACGTACATAACAATCATTCAGCTTTATCAAGCTTGACAAAGCCGAAAAGTTTTGTCTGCAGTAGACTTGTTAGTTGGTGGGTTAATGGGGTTGAAAGTCTATCTACTACACGAGGGTTATTAAGGCTACATGTCACCTGTACACCACCAGTCAACAATGCTTTAATACCTAAAGCAGTGATTACTGTAAACTGTTATTGCGTATACAATGAGAGGTACACATATACTTGCAAGATGCAAAACAACCACGGGGGAGTTGAATGATAGCTTTAGGCCTTTCGTGTTACAATCAGCACATCATCAGGAACTTGCAATGTTGCAGAAAATAGGATGAAATCCAAGGAAACACGTTCAGAGTCATTCTAGCAAACACGTTCACTCTAAACGTGTTTGCTCGGATTTCATCCTCTTTCCTGCAACGTTGCAAGCTCCTGATGATGTGTTGATTGCAACACGAAAGACCTAGAGCTATCTTTCAACTCCCCCCCTCCGTGGTTGTTTTGCATCTTGCATCAAAGTAAACTCTCAGAGTTTACTTTGATTACTGTTTTGGGTTTAAAAGTATTGTTGAGTGATAATGAAGAGTTAAGATGCAGTCTTATTGACCCTCGTGTAGTAGATAGGATTTAAACTCCATGAACCTAACTTGATACACTAGTAGTAAGTCATATGTGTGTGGGGGGGGTTAACAGTAATTATTCATGTGTGTGGTTGAGCTGTATCTCCTGGGCTGGCTCTTATTTGTCGACAGATTCCCGTACATGTGTATACTTGCTGAGGTTTAGG
>WNWK01006889.1:0-7500 GCA_009830355.1 Cherax destructor | reverse complement strand
GGGAGGTGGTGACACTATATATAGATACTTTAGACAGAAGTGGGAGGTGGTGACACTATATATAGATACTTTAGACAGAAGTGGGAGGTGGTGACACTATATATAGATACTTTAGATAGAAGTGGGAGGTGGTGACACTATATATAGATACTTTAGATAGAAATGGGAGGTGGTGACACTATATATAGATACTTTAGATAGAAGTGGGAGGTGGTGACACTATATATAGATACTTTAGATAGAAATGGGAGGTGGTGACACTATATATAGATACTTTAGATAGAAGTGGGAGGTGGTAACACTATATATAGATACTTTAGATAGAAATGGGAGGTGGTGACACTATATATAGATACTTTAGATAGAAATGGGAGGTGGTGACACTATATATAGATACTTTAGATAGAAGTGGGATGTGGTGACACTATATATAGATACTTTAGATAGAAGTGGGAGGTGGTGACACTATACATAGATACTTTAGATAGAAATGGGAGGTGGTGACACTATATATATAGATACTTTAGATAGAAATGGGAGGTGGTGACACTATATATAGATACTTTAGATAGAAATGGGAGGTGGTGACACTATATATGATACTTTAGATAGAAATGGGAGGTGGTGACACTATATAGATACTTTAGATAGAAGTGGGAGGTGGTGACACTATATATAGATACTTTAGATAGAAGTGGAGGTGGTGACACTATATATAGATACTTTAGATAGAAGTGGGAGGTGGTGACACTATATAGATACTTTATATAGAAGTGGGAGGTGGTGACACTATATAGATACTTTAGATAGAAATGGGAGGTGGTGACACTATATATAGATACTTTAGATAGAAATGGGAGGTGGTGACACTATATATAGATACTTTAGATAGAAATAGGAGGTGGTGACACTATATATAGATACTTTAGATAGAAATGGGAGGTGGTGACACTATATATAGATACTTTAGATAGAAGTGGGAGGTGGTGACACTATATATAGATACTTTAGATAGAAATGGGAGGTGGTGACACTATATATAGATACTTTAGATAGAAGTGGGAGGTGGTGACACTATATATAGATACTTTAGATAGAAGTGGGAGGTGGTGACACTATATATAGATACTTTAAATAGAAGTGGGAGGTGGTGACACTATATATAGATACTTTAGATAGAAATGGGAGGTGGTGACACTATATATAGATACTTTAGACAGAAGTGGGAGGTGGTGACACTATATATAGATACTTTAAATAGAAGTGGGAGGTGGTGACACTATATATAGATACTTTAGACAGAAGTGGGAGGTGGTGACACTATATATAGATACTTTAGATTGAAGTGGGAGGTGGTGACACTATATATAGATACTTTAGATAGAAGTGGGAGGTGGTGACACAATATATAGATACTTTAGACAGAAGTGGGAGGTGGTGACACTATATATAGATACTTTAGATAGAAGTGGGAGGTGGTGACACTATATATAGATACTTTAGATAGAAGTGGGAGGTGGTGACACTATATATAGATACTTTAAATAGAAGTGGGAGGTGGTGACACTATATATAGATACTTTAGATAGAAATGGGAGGTGGTGACACTATATATAGATACTTTAGACAGAAGTGGGAGGTGGTGACACTATATATAGATACTTTAGATAGAAGTGGGAGGTAGTGACACTATATATAGATACTTTAAATAGAAGTGGGAGGTGGTGACACTATATATAGATACTTTAGATAGAAGTGGGAGGTGGTGACACTATATATAGATACTTTAGATAGAAGTGGGAGGTTGTGACACTACCTAAAGATACTTTAAAAAGAAGTGGGAAATGGTGACAGTATCTGTAGATACTTTAGATACAAGTGGGACGCGATGACATTGTCTAAAGATACTTTAGATATAAGTTGGAGGTTGTGACACTATCTGTAGATACTTTACACAGTAGTGGGAGTGAAGTTCACCAGGTTAGCGAGCACATCTCTCTCACAGCAAGCACGTTTCTCTCACAGCTAGCACGTTTTTCTCATAGCAAGCACGTTTCTCTCATAGCAAGCACATCTCTCTCACAACAAGCACATCTCTCTCACAACAAGCACATCTCTCTCACAACAAGCACGTTTCTCTCACAACAAGCACGTTTCTCTCACAGCAAGCACGTTTCTCTCATAGCAAGCACATCTCTCTCACAACAAGCACGTTTCTCTCACAGCAAGCACGTTTCTCTCACAGCAAGCACGTTTCTCTCATAGCGAGCACGTTTCTCTCATAGCAAGCACATCTCTCACAACAAGCACGTTTCTCTCACAGCAAGCACGTTTCTCTCACAACAAGCACGTTTCTCTCATAGCAAGCACGTTTCTCTCATAGCGAGCACAATTCTCTCATAGCAAGCACGTTTCTCTCATAGCGAGCACGTTTCTCTCATAGCAAGCACGTTTTTCTCATAGCGAGCACGTTTCTCTCATAGCGAGCACGTTTCTCTCATAGCAAGCACGTTTCTCTCATAGCGAGCACGTTTCTCTCATAGCGAGCACGTTTCTCTCATAGCGAGCACGTTTCTCTCATAGCGAGCACGTTTCTCTCATAGCAAGCACGTTTCTCTCATAGCAAGCACGTTTCTCTCATAGCGAGCACGTTTCTCTCATAGCGAGCACGTTTCTCTCATAGCGAGCACGTTTCTCTCACAGCAAGCACGTTTCTCTCACAACAAGCACGTTTCTCTCATAGCAAGCACGTTTCTCACAACAAGCACGTTTCTCTCATAGCGAGCACATCTCTCTCACAACAAGCACGTTTCTCTCACAGAAAGCACGTTTCTCTCATAGCGAGCACGTTTCTCTCACAACAAGCACGTTTCTCTCATAGCAAGCACGTTTCTCTCATAGCGAGCACGTTTCTCTCACAACAAGCACGTTTCTCTCACAACAAGCACGTTTCTCTCATAGCGAGCACGTATCTCTCATAGCGACCACGTTTCTCTCACAGCAAGCACGTTTCTCTCACAACAAGCACGTTTCTCTCATAGCAAGCACGTTTCTCTCATAGCGAGCACGTTTCTCTCACAGCAAGCACGTTTCTCTCATAGCGAGCACATCTCTCTCACAACAAGCACGTTTCTCTCACAACAAGCACGTTTCTCTCATAGCAAGCACGTTTCTCTCATAGCGAGCACGTTTCTCTCATAGCGAGCACGTTTCTCTCATAGCGAGCACGTTTCTCTCATAGCGAGCACATCTCTCTCACAACAAGCACGTTTCTCTCATAGCGAGCACGTTTCTCTCAAAGCAAGCACGTTTCTCTCACAACAAGCACGTTTCTCTCATAGCGAGCACATCTCTCTCACAGCAAGCACGTTTCTCTCACAGCAAGCACGTTTCTCTCATAGCGAGCACGTTTCTCTCACAGCAAGCACGTTTCTCTCACAGCAAGCACGTTTCTCTCACAGCAAGCACGTTTCTCTCACAGCAAGCACGTTTCTCTCACAACAAGCACGTTTCTCTCATAGCGAGCACATCTCTCTCACAGCAAGCACGTTTCTCTCACAGCAAGCACGTTTCTCTCACAACAAGCACGTTTCTCTCACAGCAAGCACGTAACTCTCACAGCAAGCACGTTTCTCTCACAACAAGCACGTTTCTCTCATAGCGAGCACATCTCTCTCACAGCAAGCACGTTTCTCTCACAGCAAGCACGTTTCTCTCACAACAAGCACGTTTCTCTCACAGCAAGCACGTTTCTCTCACAGCAAGCACGTTTCTCTCACAACAAGCACGTTTCTCTCATAGCGAGCACATCTCTCTCACAGCAAGCACGTTTCTCTCACAGCAAGCACGTTTCTCACAATACCATTCACATCATCTATCATCTATTTTCCCCCTCCCAGATCTTTCTGACGTGACGTGATATATACACACACACCAGGGAAGAGGCGGGGCCAGGAGCTGTGACTCGACCCCTGCAACCACGACTATGTGAGTACACACACATCAGGGAAGAGGCGGGGCCAGGAGCTGTGAATCGACCCCTGCAGCCACAACTAGGTGAGTACACACACACGCGCGCGCGCGAGAGAGAGAGAGAGAGAGAGTGAATCCTGTAAGGGCCTGAGGAGAGGATGGCCCAGGAGCTGAAACTCAACTCCACAAACCACAACCAGGTGAGTATAGGTGAATATACACTCATCTTTGCACGTGCACCTAGAAGGGGGGGGGGCACGCTCAGCTGGTGCTGCAGGGAGGCTAGGAGGTGGGGGAGGGGAATAGGAGGGGTGTAAGGGGTAGGGGGTTTGAGCCATGATGGTAGGGGATGGGGAGCAAAGCTTTGTGGATAGGATGGGGGCGCACCACCTGGCTAGCAATGAGAGGATAGTGCATTAGGGACACAAGGGACAGGGGACAGAGAGATGGTGGAGGGGAAAGGGCAGGGATGCAAAGGGAGGGGCAGGGAGGTTAAGGGAATGAACACATGGCTCACGTGGTAGCTGCCTCATCTCGCACTAAGGGAGCGGGGTTCGATTCTCGGAGGAGTGGGAATTTTGGACATGTCTCCCGTGGGGGGGGGCGTTGACCCCCCCGTAACCCTCTCCAGGTATACACCTGCAGGCGAAACTACAGAACTGGAAAACGTATACAGAACCTTTACAAACTCAGTGCTATAAGTCCCTCGATCTGTACTCCTTAGAACGTAGGCGATAAAGATACAACATAATGGAAAAAAGTCACTTTCACTTTTTGGGGGGTTATCCTAGGTAATTTACACATAAGTTACTATACAATAATCACGAACAAGCGATACAGTGCCAAACAGGCACAGGGGAAGTTGAATGATAGCTCTAGGCCTTTTGTGTTGCAATCAACACATCATCAGGAGCTTCCAGTTTTCAGAAATGTGTAGGAAGTCCAAGCAGTTTCGTTCATGGGAGCGTTTTGGCCTAGAGCTATCATTCAACTTCCCCTGTGGTTGTTTTTGCATCTTGTCTCGCTTGTTCGCGATTGTTGCATTGTCTAACTGTATTTATGTGTATCGCCTACGTTCTGAGGCACAAAATTACTACGTATGATAATAAGAGGCAAGTGGAAGATACCTCTTGTGAGAAGCAGGAAGAAAATGAGAGAGCTCAGTAACTGTGAGGAGACCACCACTCTTCAATACCCTACCTTCATACATAAGAGGGATTACCTACAAACCCCTGGCTGTCTTCAGGAGACAGCTTAATAAGTTCCTCAGAACATTTCCTGATCAGCCGGGCTGTGGTGCATACGTTGGACTGCCGGCGGCGTGCACCAACAGCCTGATCAGTGAGGCAAACAACCAAGGGGATTGGTCTGGGATCGGACCTTCAGAAATGACTAGAGGTAACCTACACTGTCCTCACGTCAGCTGTCTAGACAGCACCAATGGCTTGACGCTGGTTCAGTTCTCGGTCTAAAGCCTCGATATGGACTCTGAGCTGTCATATTTGTACTCTCTCTTTCTCTCTCTGTGATCTCACCCCAGAGGGAATGCCCAGGGGGTATAAATACCCAGGTATCTTCAGGAGCCAGGGCACGGGTCCCCCTTGGTGCCTAGCATCGTCCGCGTCAGCAACAGTGCCAGCAGTGAGGGCCATACCCACACATGACAACACTGGCCCTAACATCAGACCAGATTAGAAGGTACCAGCTACCCTGCTACCCTCTCTAGGAGGTGATTCATTGTCACCGTACCAGAAGTAGTAGTAGCAGGAACAACAGCAGAAGCAGGAACAGAAATAGTACCAGGAATAGCAACAGTAGCAGGAATGGCAACAGTAGCAGGAATGGCAGGAGAATTATCAGCAGTGGTAGTGGGAGTTACAGTAGGAGGAGGAGGAGGAGAAGAAAGACAAGGAGGAGGCAGATGAGGAGGCTAAGGCAAAGGAAGAGGAGGCAGAGGAGGAGGAGGAGAAGACAGAGTTGGAGGAGGAGGAGGAGGAGGCAGAGGAGGAGGAGGAGGTGTGGTAGCGACAGTGGCGCCTCAGTGTGGCTAACACACACACAAACCTCCCCACCAGGATCTCTGACGCAGTCCAACTCAACATATTTCTCCCAGTGTTCGTTCCATATTGATTGAGGTGCTCGCTGTCATGACCTGACCCCAAGCACCTCCTTCAGGAGACCCTCTGGAGGTGCGGGCGAACACAGTGTGTGTGTGGATACCCCGTGTAAGGTGCTGCTCTACCTGTAAGCAGTGATACGAGAGGAAAAAACAGAAGCCAGGGATGTTGTGGTCCAGGACCGTCTGTACCTGCCTAGGTTGAAGGTGTTGTGGTCCAGGACCGTCTGTACCTGCCTAGGTTGAAGGTGTTGTGGTCCAGGACCGTCTGTACCTGCCTAGGTTGAAGGTGTTGTGGTCCAGGACCGTCTGTGCCTACCTAGGTTGAAGGTGTTGTGGTCCAGGACCGTCTGTACCTGCCTAGGTTGAAGGTGTTGTGGTCCAGGACCGTCTGTACCTGCCTAGGTTGAAGGTGTTGTGGTCCAGGACCGTCTGTACCTGCCTAGGTTGAAGGTGTTGTGGTCCAGGACCGTCTGTGTCTGCCTAGGTTGAAGGATCGTCTCTCAGCCTTGCCTTATCAAGATCTCGAGCGAATTTCTACGGGATTTTCAAAATATATACAAAGCTTCACAACACAGGTACACAACACAAGAACACAACACAGGTACACAACACAGGTACACAACACAAGAACACAACACAGGTACACAACACAGGTACACAACACAGGTACACAACACAGGTACACAACACACGTACACAACACAGGTACACAACACAGGTACACAACACAAGAACACAACACAGGTACACAACACAGGTACACAACACAAGAACACAACACAGGTACACAACACAGGAACACAACACAGGAATACAACACAGGTACACAACACAGGAACACAACACAGGTACACAACACAGGTTCACAGCACAAAAATACAACACAGGTACACAACACAGGGACATAACACAGGTACACAACATAGGAACACAACACAGGTACACAACACAGGAATACAACACAGGTACACAACACAGGAACACAACACAGGTACACATCACAGGTACACAACACAGGAACACAACACAGGTACACAACACAGGTACACAACACAGGAACACAACACAGGAACAAACCACAGGTACACAACACAAGTACACAAAACAGGAACACAACACAGGTACACAACACAGGTACACAACACAAGTACACAACACAGGTACACAACACAAGTACACAACACAGGAACACAACACAGGTACACAACACAGGTACACAACACAAGTACACAACACAGGAACACAACACAGATACACAACACAGGTACACAACACAGGTATACAACACAGGAACACAACACAGGTATACAACACAGGTACACAACACAGATACACAACACAGGATCACAACACAGGTCACAACAGGTACACAACACAGGTACGCAACACAGGAACACAAGTACACAACA